>PVKC010009694.1:0-24677 GCA_004027635.1 Crocidura indochinensis | reverse complement strand
CTCCTGGCTTGGGGGACCATATGGGATGCTGGGGATCAAATCCAGGTCTGTTCTGGGTCAGCAGCTTGTAAAAGATAATTGCCTTATTGCTGCACTATCACTGTGGCCCTTAATTCTCATTTTTAATTTTAAACTTACTACCATTTCTGAGGTTTAACATGAGTTGCATATGTTAAAAATCTCTTCAATGCTAATAAAATAAAATTGCTGATTAAATTTTGTTCATCAAAATTAATATAGGTAATTCATAATAAATTATAGGTGTAGTATACTTCCTGAAACCATTTTATTTAGATCTTTAAAGAAGAGAAAGTAGAAATAAAATAAAAACATGTTGAAAATATCATTGGCAAATATTAATTTGAACTCCATAGACTTAAAAGATGACATATTGAATGAGTACAATTTTGAATAATACTTCAAATAAAGACAGTATTTTTCACTATTACAAGCAAAACTTATAGCCAAGAAAAATAAAGAACAAAAAATGTCCCTTAAATTGAGGGAAAAAAATTTAACCTAAGGTTTAAGTGTAAACAGGCAACGCATTGGTCTTTTGATTTCTTAGAATCCCATAGCTGGGTTCTAATTACCAGGCATGAACAGAATATAACTTTAGACTATAAATTAAAAAAAAAACAAAGATATGTGTAATAAATTAAAAACAACTAATGAAATAACAAATTTTTAAACATAGAACAAATTTTATAAAGGTAGCTTTCATTTTTTAAATTTCCAGTTTATATGTATGGATAATATTTAATTAAAAAATAATTGTAGTAGAATCAGCCAACAGCTGTGAAATACACATTTCTACAACTATAAATAATATATATTTGGGTGCACATCAACAATCAATTTTGTTTTTGAAAAATGGCACAATGTAATTGCATAAAAATTTGAATTTCTAGCACCGGAGAGATTGTGCAGCTGGGTTGGGTAATTATTTTGCATACAGTATCTGGACTTGATTCACCTATAAAGTTTCCAGAACTGTAAGAGTGACTCCTAAGCTCAAAGTAGAAGTATATCTTAAGCACAGCTGCAGGTAATCCAAATACAATTATATTTCAAGTAGCAAAATCTCTACCCACAAAATATGAATAGAAATCAATAGAAAGACCTAAATAAGTTTATTTAATACTTTCACATTAATAGGAAAGATTTAAAATAATTCAAATCAAATGTTACAATATTTGTCATAGAATATTAAGAATCTTACTCTAAAATCTATATGAAAATGCAAAGGCAAAGAAAAATTAAGTCACTTTTAAAGAATGAGTGAATTAAATTTTGTTATCAAGATAATTTAAAATATTTCTAAATTTAATCTTTGTAATCGGAGTAAAAAAGATAAAAGATTAATTACATAAAACAGAAATCACAAAAAAAATAATCTATAATCTCTCTGGCAGAGATGTGGCCCTTTCATTAATAGATAAGATGCCAATTTATTTAAAAGATCGATCTTTGTACACTGTGCTAGAAATGCATTGATTTAAAACCTGATCACTAGCAAGTTGCTTAGTCTTAATAAATTTGGGAAGGTAGGAACAGTACCCAGCTTGGAATTAATTTTCAGGGTTTATTTTTGTTTGTTTGTTTGTTTAAGGGAGTCATACCTGTCAGTGCATAGGATTTACACCTGGCTCTGCACTAAGGGATAATCCCTGGCAATTTTTGGGAGACCATATGGGCTGCCAGAGATCAAACTCAGGTTGGCCTCATCGAAAGCAAGTGTCATATCCGCTGTATTATTCTCTAGACCTTAATTTCCAATTTTATAAATAAGAACCCCAAATATTAGTTAATATCATTTTAAAATGTTCATAAATATGCAAGGTCCCAATATAGGGTTTATTCTAAAGACTACTTCAAATGCATTTTAAAAATCCTTATTCATTTATAGTCAAAAATTATATTCTGTTCATGCCTGATAATTTGAGCCCAGTTATGAGATTTCAAGAATTCAAAAGACGAATGCATTATCTTTTTACACTTTTTCATGTTAATGTTGTGTCTTTGGTGAGAAGAGACATTAAAGTTCCCTACTAATATGTAGTTGTTGTTGTTGTTGTCTCTCTTCAAATTTTTTTTTTGAGTTTTTGGGTCGCACCCGGCAGTGCTCAGGGGTTACTCCTGGCTCCAGGCTCAGAAATTGCTCCTGGCAGGCACGGGGAACCATATGGGGCACCAGGATTCGAACCAATGACCTTTTGCATGAAAGGCAAACGCCTTACCTCCATGCTATCTCCCGGGCCCCTCTCTTCAAATTTTTAACAGCTGCTTATGTATTTTGTTATTCAGCACATTCACATAGATGCCCTTCATGAATTGATTCTTTAAGGATTATATACCAATCTGTCACTTCCACTTTTTGTATCACAATAAATTCTTATAACAGATTTATATAATTTAAAATAGTGATGGTATACTTTATATGATATAAATATATCTGTTCTTGGATTATTTATAATTCCATTTGACTTGATCTGCAATATTTTACATTGAGAATATGTTTCTCATTGATGATCAAAGGCAACTCCTTTTATTGATGTAAGGTTGGATTTGATTTTATGATTCATTCTCCTTTACAGTTTTGACTATTGAGTTCAAGGCATCGACATTTTTATTAGAATCATTAATAGTTATTAATATTAATTAATGATTAATTATCTAATCACTAATTAAGTAATATTAATTAATTTTCTGCATAAATGTTGGCTATTATTGTAGCATGACTCTGTTGTGTTGTATTTCTCATTTCTTCTTTGTACTTTAATATTTGTTATCTGTCACTTATGGAGTAAATTTGTCTTTTTCTATCTTTTTCTATTATTTTTTAAAGCTACATTACCCTTAGCACATACTTACTATAAGAATAGCATAATAAAATAGAATAAAAATTCAATACAACAGATCAGCTAAACCAAGATATGCTTTTATCCCCAAAGGATTGATAACATTTATTATATTTGTTAAGATTTCATTAAAAATAGGAAGAAAATACTGCTAAAAAGGAATCAGAAAAATAACTACAATGAGAATTTTCATAACAATGTGAATGATCGAGGGAAGAAGTAGCCTGTCTAGAATACAGGTGTGGGTGAGGTGGGGAGGAGGCAGATTTGGGACATTGGTGGTGGGAATGTTACACTGGTGAAGGGGGGTGTTCTTTACATGACTGAAATCATACAACTACAATCATATTTGTAATTATGGTGTTTAAATAAAGATAATTAAAAAAGGAATCAGAAATTAAAGAGGATAGGACACAGTTTATAACGCTAATATATAAAATATTATGAGACTGCTAAAATAACTTTATACAAATAAAACACTGTAGAAGTAATTAACAGTATTTTGTCTATGTAACTTTTCAAGACTAATTTATAAATAAATAGATAATTTATACAGACTAAGCTTGAGTGCACTATTGGATCAAGTTGACACTTGAAGAATTTATATTTCCACAGAAATATCCAAATTATTTGAAGAACACTACAAAGAAACAGTTATAATAATGCTGTTACTAGAGCTCAGTGAAAAAATGTTTGATGGAAAACAATATCAAAAATGAGAGAAAGTATGAGAATGTATTAGTGTTCATCTAAACAGCCATTCATTACAAGGGACAAGCATAAAACTTTCAAATCCCTTGACATAGACAGGTCAAATACAAAACAGAATGACTCCCTGACTTATATAAACATTTCATTCCCTTCAGGCTTGTAGAGTTTCTCTTATTAAAGATGCTCATATTCTTAATATAGTTCCATTTTATGTGACTCAATTTTTCTCTCTTGCTTTTATGAAATTTCTCTGCTTTCTCTCTTTAATGGTGGTCATGGTGCATCTGGAAAGCAGGTCTCATACATGCAAAGCTTGAAGTAACTACAGCCCCACTCACAGTGTAGAAAATAAAATTCACTCCTCAACTCACTCTTAAAATTTCAAATTTCTTCAAATTTTATTATCTACTGGGAATTGACATTTAACTAATATTTTTCACTTGAGTTTAGTTTCATCTAAACTCTTTGATTTTTTAAATCTGAATGTATCAATCCTATATTCATTTAGATAATTTCTTAAATATTATTTCCTAAAATGAAATACTGCACAATTCTCTTTTTCTTCTTCTTCAAGATCCCCTGTGGTAAAATGGTTCTCTCTTTGATTATACTGTTCCATAAATCTCTGTCTTATTCTTTTTTACTCTTTTTCTGGTATGTGCACATATGGTTTTACTATATTATTTTGAACTGTTCTGATTTTTTACTCCTTTTTATTTTGCTGTTAAGATGCTATATTTCTATTTTTTAGTTCAACTACTGCATACTTCTATTTTTATTTTGAGAATTTATGAATACATTGTCATAAATTTTCTCATTTTTTTAATTTATTTTATTGAGGCAGTTGTGATCAAAAGAATCCTTAATAGTTGAATTTGAAATATACAATGAGCCAGGGGCCTAACCACCACCAGTGTCAACATCCCTCCACCAAAGGCCCCAAGTGAAGTGGTTCCTACACCACCACCCATTGCCTACTGGTCAGTCAGTATAACAATACCATTTAAGTTTAGATAGTTAAAGTTTAGGCCCCTTTATTCTATTTTTATTGACTTTGGCTTGGATACTTAGTTTTGTCCTTATTTACTTCCTTGTCAATGCATTTGAGAACATTTGGCACCTAGCCCAAGCATTTTTTTTATCCTTTCTTCTTTAGTGTTATAGAAAAATGCAGGAATATGTGGTAAAATAGTGTAATCTGTATTCCAAGATTCTATGAAAAAGGTGGGAGCCCCAATTTAAAAGATGAGATTAAAAATATCAAATAAAGATATGTATATGACAGTTTTTTTGTTTATTTGTTTGCTTGCTTGCTTTTGCATAGGCACAAAAATATGGGGGAAATAGAAGGGAAAATCCTTTGGCCTAAGAATAGGGAGACCTTACCCATGGTATAAAAAAACAACTACAGACTTCAGACATATTATACTGTCTAATTCCAAATTCTTTCTCTGTGGTCCCAGTAAAAGTACTTCACAATCACAGTGATCATGGTCAGGTTTCTGTAGTTAGAGATTCTGGTTTTTATACAGATCTTATATTTAAGTTACAGTGATTCAGAGAATCTTCTGGTTTCATTTCACCATTAAGTGACAATGAAGGGAGCCCTGCCCTGGAGCAAGTCTATGCTAGGGCAGCATAGGAGGGGCCTAACCACCAGTGGCTGCTGCATTTTCCACCTCAGTTTATACTCGAGTCACTAAGTTTTTCCAAAATTAGGAAGGTAGGCTAATATTTGGGTCAGCTAATACTTGAGGCTATAGGCACTTAAAAATATCTACACTCCTTTCTTTTATTTGGGGGGGTGGGGAGGACACATCAGTAGTGTTCAGAGGTTACTCCTGGTATTACATTCAGGAATTACTCTTAACAAGCTCCCAAGAGCATATAGGATGCCAGGGATCTAACCAGGTTTGCTGCATGCAAGACAAATGCCCTTCCAACTATGCTATTTTTCCAGCCCCTAAAAATATCTCCACTTCTTTAAATATTGCTTGCCTGATTATGTATCATTGCATATCATTCCCAATTTTGGGACAGCATCAGGAACATTTTCTGGGAAATTCTGAAAGTGCATTTTTGTGTATTTATGCAAATATTTGTGTTTATATTAGAACCACAATCTCATTTTCCTGATTCTATTAATCTTCATATTGAATCAAATATGAAAAAATAGTTCTTCTAAATATCCACCCTTAATAAAAACCAGTGCCTTTCAATTCTCTCTGGATTTAGGTTCATCTGAAATAATTTTTATTATTAATAATGCCTAAATCCTATTCATTGTTATATTAAAATATATAATATTGAACTCGAAATAACATGGAGATAAGGCATTTGCCTTATATGCAGAAGGACGGTGGTTCGAATCCAGGCATCCCATATGGTTCCCCAAGCCTGCCAGGAGCGATTTCTGAGCATAGACCCATGAGTAACCCCTGAGCACTGTTGGGTATGACCCCAAAACAAAACAAAATAAAAAACAAATAAAATATATTACATGGGTGCTAAGACTCAAAACTTTTTAAAGTACTTTAAATCACTGTAATACATGACAAGATTAAAAACACTGTTTTAGACTCTGATTTTTCTCTTCCCTCTATTAAGCTCTAAAGTCATACTCTAAAATTTTCCCAACACTACCTTCATAATATTTACTTAATTTACTCAGCTGTCTTCCCATATACTGAATATCCAGCATTGGTCAAGTGTAACTTCTAAAGCTTCAAGAAAAAGACCATATTACTCTCCTTTTACTTTCCTTATAACAAAATGTATGGATAGAAAAAGAGGGATAAATGTGAAGGAATGAATAGCTGAAGTAAAAAATGAGTAGAAATATGCATCTAGTTGTTAATCTCTTCAGTGCTCTTTTCTAGTTACTGAATTTCTCTTCCACTTCCAGCCAAATTCCTCCCTACATAGTTCCTCCAAGATCACTTCAATTTTTGCTTCTGATCATAAATTATTTTTGCCTTAGAAACAGCTAATAAATAATTCATTATTTTATTTGTAACCTTAATTTACATATGTAGTCATAAATAAAATCAATTTATGAAATGAATATTTAAGGGGCCGGCATGGTGGCGCTAGAGGTAAGGTGCCTGCCTTGCCAGTGCTAGCCTAGCACTGACCACTGTTTGATCCCCCGGCATCCCATATGGTCCCCCCAAGCCAGGAGCTACTTCTGAGTGCATAGCCAGCAGTAACTCCTGAGCACCACCAGTGTGGCCCAAACAGCAAGAAAAAAAAAAAAAGGAAAAAAAGAAATGAATATATAAAATAGCTATAAAAATAGTTTCACTAAAGATTGGCTTGAAATTATAAGTGCTAATATGCACAAAATATACTTTCTTTGCCTGAGATATAACAAGAATTGTAGTCACCATTTACTGAACATATTTTGTGTACCTGCATACTATCAGAAGTCCTCATCCTTATACCATGCCTGCCAAGTTAGCATACTCATTTCATAACCAAGAAAATAGTTCATGATCAAAGGTTGAGAAATAGCAGGGTTCTGGTACAAATAAAATTCTAGTGTGGAGACAGCAGTCTTATATACTGAGTTGTGGTATTTGACCTTGAGCATGAGAAGAATGATAGAACCTTTTACAATGTTTATGAATTAAATCCTAAATGTATTCTCTAATCTTTTTTAAAAACCCAATAATATTCTACTCAACTACTTCTATGTTTTTAGCCATTTAGTGTTCTTCATTTCTATTGCCATTCTAATTACTGAAAGCTGCTCTAGTCTCAAGGCTTTTTCTTTTTTTTTAACTTGATTGATTTATTGGTTTCTGGGCTACACCCAATGGCACTCAGTAGTTACTCCTAGCTCTGTACTCAGAAATATATACCCTGGCAGGTTGTGGTACCATATGGGGTGCCGGGAATTGAACTTCCAGGTCGGCTGCATGAAATCAAAAATCCTCCTATTATGCCATCTCTTGTCTCCTCTCATAGATAACCTGAAATTTATAATTGCCATAATTTTAAAATCTTGAAACAACTTAATTATAATATCACCTGCCAACACAATTGTAAAAGGAGAATTCTTGTCTACTTTATTTGATATCTTTTACGATTTTTTTGTAGACTCTCTTTTATCATGTCTTTAAAAGATGTGTTGGGTATTATTATTTCTTCTTTTTTACAAAGTTATTGTTAGTATTTTATCCAACTTAGTTCATACAATGTTTTTAGGCAAGGATTAGGTCAAATACTATAGGTTTTTAATGCAAGACATATATAATAAATGGCACAATAAAATATGCTGAGTGAATATAATTCCACACAGAATAAAATATAAAAGTTTCCTACTGATATTGCAGTAAAGAATAACCTGGATTAAAATAAACCTGAATTTACTTACAAAAGCTGATATTTTTAAATTCCAAACAGAAGACAAAACTAGATAACTAAATGATATGATACAGTAAGAAAACAACTCATCTGCATTCAAAACTCAGTTGCCAACTATAACACAGCCAAAATGCCTGCTGTGACCATTCTCAGAAGAAAATAAAGGGAAATAAGTGTGAGGGCACCTCCTCTTCACAAGGTTGACAATTCAATCTCAGAAATAAAACAGCTTAACAAAAGAAGATGAAACACAAGAAGAGCTAGCACAGACAGGAAATAGAGAGTGAAAATGTATCAAGACTTCTTAATGGAATAGGACAATAGACAAAATATGGGTGCTTTGAATATAGCAAGGAAGAAAATTCACTGAAATATTTAGGATTCAAAGCATATTAACGCTTAAATTCATGACTTGTTTCAAAGACAATGAAAAATTAAAATGAAGTTTGGATATAGCTATATAAATTCAAGAAACCCTTGTTCATTTCTTTTGTTCATTGATGAGCATCCAAAAAGAACCCTAGAAAGAGATTAAAAGATATCAATATGGCCAACATAATCCACAGAATGAAATGCTGAAAAGGCTAGAAATTTGTATATCGAGATGCTCAGACAATTATCTCCTAAATCCCTCATTCCTAGTTAGAGGCTTTAATTTTTGAGAGTAAAAGGAATTGAGGAAACAAATTTCTCTAATAATACATTGAAAGCTTAACACAGAAGAACTCACCTCAAATGAGGAATATATAGACTCTTTGCTTTAATTATAAGACTAAATCCAATTCTGATTTCATATTTGTTTCAGGAAGAACTCTTACCACAGGTACTTTGAGAAGATAAAGCCCATCTATAAAAATGAAGGCATGTATGAATGCAGGAACACATATATTTATATACATTTCACTCCTTTGAACTAACCCTGCCCCTTCACACATCACATACATGTAAACACCAGAGCTATCTTAAAAAAAAAAAACAAGACATAGCAAAACAAGGAAAGAAGGAAGAGAGAAAGAAATAAAGAAATAGAAAGAAAGAAACAAACAAAGAAAGAAAGAAACAAAGAAAGAAAGAAGAAATAAAGAAAAAGAAAGGAAGGAAGGAAGAAGAAAAAGAAAGGTAAAATATGACAATAAAGGAGAAAATGACTTAAAAATAATGCAATTAACAAAACAAAATACAATCTATCTCAAAATATCTAAAATTTATTCAAATAAATACTAATTTTTGCTTTCTCTTTCTTTTCTTTTACTTTCTTTCTTTCTTCTTCTTTTTATTTTTTTTGAAACACACTTAATTGATGTTAGGGCTATACCTAGACTCTAAGCTTGAAGGTCACCACGCAAGCATCTTTCCCATTCCAGGCACAGAATGCTTTAAGTATAAAGTTACTGTAAGTATTTCTCTCCTTTAATGTATATTTTATATTTTTAGAACTGAACATGTGAAAATCATAAAAGTGAACGAGTTTTGAACAAATGCACATGCCAATAAAACCATTATCAAAGTAATAAATATGTATATCATGAGAAATGTGGAACATCAACACCCGTCCCACATGTTCTGAATTTATATCTTCAGCTAAAGCCTGCCCCTAAAAACTCATATGCTCTTTTTTCTTTTATTTATATATTACTTGTTGTTTTGGGGACCATATCCAATGGGATTCAGGGGTTATACTGGCTCTGTGCTCAGAAATCTCTCCTGGCAAACTCGGAGAACCTTTTG
Organism: Crocidura indochinensis; assembly: GCA_004027635.1. Taxonomy (NCBI): domain Eukaryota; kingdom Metazoa; phylum Chordata; class Mammalia; order Eulipotyphla; family Soricidae; genus Crocidura; species Crocidura indochinensis. The sequence goes on along the minus strand of PVKC010009694.1, from coordinate 15,009 downwards.
GGAAATGCCAGAGATTGAACCCTGGTCCATACTGGATTGTCTGCATGCCAGGCAAATGCCCTACATATCTCACCAGCCCCTTATTTTCTTTCATTACCAAGTGTTTTTAATGTTATTGTTCAGGTAACATGTCTAACTATTGTAATTTTTTATTATTTATATTTTTGATGCCCAAAGTTACTGCCTCACTATCACCCAAGTTACCAGGGCCTCGATATTTTATATTATATGCTACTTCTAGACCACCTGTTCTTTTCTTTTCTCTTTTATTTTTGTTTTTTGTTTTTGTTTGTTTGTTTGGTCACACTTATGAGTACTCAGGGCTTTGTGCTCAGAAATCACTCCTGGCAGGCTCTGGGGACCATATGGGATGTCGAGATTTAAACCATTATCTGTCTTGGAATGGCTGAGTTCAAGACAAATGCCCTACTACTGTACTATCTTTCCTGCCCAAAGCCACCTTTTCATTTCCTTCCAACTCTATATTCCCACTACTTGGTAATCTATAGAGCAATAAAAATCCATGAGTTTGTCACTGGCGAAAGCTCCTCAATTAACCAAAGGTACTTGATGTGGAATCAGATAACCACAAGTATATTATGTTCTTATTTAATTATTATTTGCTATTGTATATGAAAATACTTCACTTAAAAATATTTCTAAAAGATTCAAAACAGAATCAAGAATTTAAAAATAATAACAACAGGAGAAAATGGGAAATGCCTTAATAAATGTTAATTTCTATTAAAAGTGGTAAAAAAACTAGTAATATTATTAAAATTGAAATTCTCTATTTAATTAAAGCAATACATTTATTTATATAAATATAAACATACCTTTAAAATGGACAACTAAGAACTGGAGCAATAGCACAGTAGTAGGCCTTGAATGTGGCCAACCCTGAACAAACTCCGGTTCAATCCTCAACATCCCATGTGGTGCCCCCAAGACTGCCAGGAGTGATGTCTGCACACAGAACATGAGTAACCCCTGAGTATCACCTGGTGTGACCCAAAAACCAATAAAATAAACAAATAAATAAATAAAATGGACAACTATCCATATTTCTCTATAAATATGTAATTTGGCAGCCAGAGCAACAGTACAGTGGGTAGGGTATTTGCCTTCACCCAATTCACCCGGGGTTTGATTCATAGAATACCATATCATGACCTGAGCCAGCCAGGAGTGACTCCTGAGCAAAAAGTAAGGAGAAAACCCTGAACACTGCCAGCTGTGGATTCTCCCCAAAAATGTAGAATTGCAGATTTTAAAACCTATAGGTAAACTTCAATAATAAAACTTATTTATACCAAAACTTTCTTTTGTATACAAGGAAGGAAGTCACCATCTTTCCAGAGGTATCAGATTTGTTTTATTTTAATTAGTTGTCCAGGCTAACCTACAAAGCATAATCTGAGATTTAGACAAAGCCTTCTCTTACTAAATTCACAATATTTACTTTATCAAATATTTACTTTATCAAAACAGTAGCTTATCTAAGTTGCCATTGAAATACAAGTTTTATTTTAAAATGGGAAGAAATGAACAATTTCTCAAAGTAGAAATACAAATAGCCTAAAGACACATTAAAAAATGTTCCACATCATTAATCATCAGAGAGATGCAAATCAAAACAATTGAGGTACCATCTCACACCACAGAGATAGGCACACATCACAAAGAACAAGAACAAATCAGTTCTGGTGTGGATGTGGAAAGAAAGGAACTTTCATTCACTGCTGGTGGGAATGCCATCTAGTTCAACCCTTATGGAAAACAATATGGAAATTCCTCAAAAAACTGGAAATCGAACTCTCATATGATCCAATTATACCACTCCTATGGATATACCCTAGGGACACAAAAATACAATTAAAAAATGCCTACCTCTCATCTATATTCATTGCAGTGCTATTTACAATAGCCAAACTAGGAAACAACAAAAATGCCCTTCAACAGATTGAATGGCTAAAGAAATTGGTACATGAAATATTATGCAGCCTTCAAGAGAGATGAAGTCATGAAATTTTCCTATACATGGAAGCACATGAAAAATATTATTGTGAGTGAAATAAATCAGAGGAAGAGAGAGAAACAGAATATTCTCACTCATCTGTGGGTTTAAAAAAATGAAAGATATTATTGTCATAATGCTCAGAGATGAAGGCTGGAAAGATTGGCTCATGATATGAAGCTCACCACAAAGAGACATGAGTGCAATTAGTGAAATAGCTACACTAACAACGACCAGGACAATGATAATGAGTGTGAGAAGTAGAGGCCTGTCAGGAATACAGGCAGGGCTTAGGGGAAGAGGGAGATACAGGGTATTGGTGGTGGAATGTTGACTGGTGAAGGGGGTATTCTTTTTATGACTGAAACCCAACTACAATTATTTTTGTAATCAAGGTGTTTAAATAAAGATATTAAAAATAAATAAAAGTTTTATATTTCCAAGTAACTATCTCTAAAGCTACTTAATGCACAATTCAAAGAAAATTAACATTTATCAAGTTAAAAGGAAAACTTTAAAAAAAGATAAATCTATTCAGAAAAACACAGAAGACAATATTACCATCAGCATTAATCACCTAATATTAGTCTGTACTAAAAGTATCTGTGGTGATAGCAATGAAGGCAGACTGGAATTAATTTATGATTCAGATGACTTTCTGCTCAAAACACACACTTTTTTTTTTTTCGGTTTTTGGTTTTTGGGTCACACCCGGCAGTGCTCAGGGGTTACTCCTGGTTCCATGCTCAGAAATTGCTCCTGGCAGGCATGGGGGACCATATGGGGCACCGGGATTCGAACCGATGACCTTTTGCATGAAAGGCAAATGCCTTACCTCCATGCTATCTCCCGGGCCCCAAAACACACACTTTCAATATTCTGAGTATTGACAGTTAGAAAACACCTAATTTAGTTTATTCAATATAATAAATTAAAATTACACAAAAATCTTTTTCTTCAAATGGATGATAGTAATTTGACTTCATTTCAAAATTTAAACCCATAAATGCATTAAATATTTAATAACTATTGCTATAGCATTGTTAACAATCAGAATGCATCTAATAAAGACAATTTATAATAGAGTACCACTAATGGCACTGAAAACCTAGGTACTGCTTGAAGTGTATGTTTGTAGCCCTGGCATTCAATTTAATTATTCACAGGGGCCATAAAATTAAAGCTAGTGAGCAAACTCCAAGCCTTGTAGATACCAGATATTTGCTCCATCTATTGAACTGTACTCTTAATCCAATCAGGCCACATTTCTCATGTTATAAATAAATTGTTAGTTATAGCTCTAAAATGATTTTCTAATATCCAATAATTACTTGCAAAGGAGTTTATTAGATATTGAGAAAAGAAATTAATGTTTTTACTTATGTTAGTTTAAAAAACTTCTTTTAATAATATCTTTATTTAAACACCTTTATTACAAACATGATTGTAATTGAGTCTTATTCATAAAAAGAACACCCTCTTGCTTGCTTCCACAGCACATATACTAAAATTGGAATGATACAGAGATTAGAATGGCCCCTGCATAAGGATGACATGCATATTCAGGAAGTGTTCCATATTTAAAAAAAAGAACACCCTCCTTCACCAGTGCAGCATTCCCACCACTAATGCCCCTATCTCCCTCCTCCCCTAAGCCCTGCCTATATTCAAGAAAGGCATTCTACATCTCCCATGCATTAACATTGTCATTATAGTTAGTGTAGTCATCTCTCTAACAACACTCACCAGTCCTTGTGATGAGCTTAACATTGAGAGCTGGTCCTTCCAGCCTTCATCTCTGTTGTCTCTGGGCATTAATACAATAATGTCTTTTGGTTTTCTTAAAACCCATAGATAAGTGAAACTATTCTGTGACTATCTATCTCCCTCTGACTTTTTCACTCAGAATAATAGTTTCCATGTGCCTGCATGACTTCATCTCTCCTGACAGCTGCATAATATTCCATTGTGTATATGTACCATAGTTTCTTTAGTCATTCATCTGTTGAAGGGCATCTTGGTTATTTCCATACTCTGGCTATTTTAAATAGTGCTACAGTGAATAAAGATGTAAGAAAGGCATTTTTGTATTCCTAGGGTATATCTGTAGGAGCTGGATCATATAGGAGCTCAATTTTCAGTTTTTTAAGGATTAGCCATATTGTTTTCCATAAAGGCGGAGCAATATGGCATCCCCACCAGCAGTGAATGAAAGGTCCTTTCCATATCCCCACCTGCACTGTTTTTTTTTTTGTACTTTGTGTTGTGTGCCAGTTTCTGTGGCATGAGATAGCACTTCATTGTTGTTTTGATTTGCATCTCTCCGCTGATTAGTGATGTGGAGCATTTTTATGTGTATTTTGGCTATTTGTATTTCTCCTTTGAAAAATTTTTCATTTCTTCTCCCCATTTTTTGGTGGGGTAGATGTTTTTTCTTGTTAATTCTGTCAGTACTTGTATCTCTTAGCTATTAGCCTCTTATCTGATGGGTTTTGAGTGAATAGTTTCTCCCATTTTCTGAGTGGCTTTTGTAACCTAGACACTTTATTTTTTGAGGTGCAGAAGCTTCTCAACTTAATATAATCCCTCTTTCATATCTCTGCATCCACTTGTTTGGAGAGTTCTATTTTCTCGTTGAAGATGTCTTTAGTCTCAACATCATGTAGTGATTTACCTATGTGTTGTTCTATACACCTTAAGGTTCTGAGTCTGATATAAGTTCTATAATCCATTTGGTTTGACCACTGTACTTGGTGTTAGCTGGGGGTCTGTGTTCACTTTTTTGCATCTGACTGACTAGTCCCAACACCAATGCTGAAGTTTTTTTGTTCCATCTTGCATTTCTTGCCGCTTTATCAAAGATTAATTGATTATATGACTAGGGAACATTCTGTGAATACTGAAGTCTAATTCATTAAACTGAGGGTATGTATTTATTCCAATTCCATGTCATTTTAATTACTAAAGATTTTTAATAAATTTAAAGTTGAGGAAAGTGATGCCTTCCATATATCTTTTACCAAGGTTTCTATAGCTATTTGAGGGTGTTTATTTTTCTAAATTAATTTTAGAAGTGTTTGAACCACTTATTTGAAAAATGTCATTGGTATTCTTAGAGGGATTGCATTAAATCTGTACATTGCTTTGGGGAGTGTTGACATTTTAATGATGTTAATCCTCTCAATTCATGAGCCAGGTATATGTTTCAAGTTTTTGTGTCCTTTTTATTTCTTAAAGCAGTTTTCTTTGTATTGGTCCTTCACCTCTTTAAGTTGACTTCAAGATATTTGAGTTTGTTTGATAGTAATTTAAGTGGTATTTTTAATGTCCATTTCTTCTCTATCATAATTGGTGTACAAGGAAGCCATTGATTCTTGTGTGTTAATTTTGTAGTCTGCCACTTTGCTATATGAATCTATTGTTTTTAGAAGTTTTTTTGTAGAGTCTTTAGGGTTTTCTAAATATAGTATCATGTGAGCTGCCAACATGTGAGCTGCCAACATGTGAGCTGCCAACATGTGAGCTTGACTTCTTTCATTCCTATCTGGATGCCCTTGATATCTTTTTCTTTCCTAATTGCTATAGCAAGAACTTCCAGCACTGTATTTAATAGGTGTGGTGAGAAACAGCAGCCTTGTCTAGTACCAGATATTTTAGGAAACTCTTTTAATTTAAATTGAGAATAACATTTTTCATTGGCTTGTGATAGATGGCCTTGACTATATTGAGAAAAGTTACTTTCATTTCCATTTTGATGAAAGTTTTATCAATAATGGGCATTGGAGCTTATAAAATGCTTTCTCTACATCTATTGATATGATAGTGTGATTTTTTTATTTTTCTTGATAAAGTGTATTATGTTGATTGATTTATGTATGTTAAACAGTCCTTGAATTCTTGGAATGAAACCTACTTGCTCTGGATGTATGACCTTGTTGATGTGACATTGGATCTTATTTGCTTTGTTGAGAATCTTAGCATGAGTTCATCGGGGATATTGGTCTGTGATGTGGGCTTCATGAAAACTATTTGAACAATTTGTTTATGGTTTTTTACTTTTATTTAAAAGCCTGAAAATAATTAGTAATCGTTCCTCTTGAAATGTTTGAAAGAATTTGTTAGTGAATCCATCTGGGCTGGGCTTTTGTTTTGGGAAAGACTTTTGATTGCCATATTAATTTCATCAGTAATGATGGGTCTGTTTAGATATGCTGGGTCATTGTGGTTTAATTGTGGAAGATTATGAGTCCAAGAGTTTATCCATTTCTTTCAGGTTCTCATGTTTCACAGCATAGAGTTTCTCAAAGAAACTATTTTTAGAAACTCTAATTTTCCATAGAATCACTGCAATATCTGTAGTGACTCTCCTTTTTCATTTCTTATCCAGTTTATTAAGTTTCTTTTTCTATTTTTAATTGTAAGTTTTGCTAGTGGTTTATAAATCTTATTTTTTTAAAGAACCAACTTTTGTGTACGTTAATCTTTTGGATAGTTTATTCCACTTTATTTATTTTTGTTCTAAGATTTGTTATTTTTCTCTGCTTACTATTTTTAGTTTCTTTTGTTGATCATATTCTAATTTTATAAGCTTCCCATATAAGCTATTTATGTAGGCCCTTATTCCTTCCTGATGTGTTCTGGTAAAGTTATAACTTTTTCTCTTAGTACTGCTTTTGCTGTGTCCCATAAATTCTGATAATTTGTGTCTTCTATATCATTTGTTCCCAGGAATTTTTTTTTAATTTTCTCTTTGATTTAATCTCTGGTTGTTGAGCAGTCTGATGTTTAATTTTTAGGAGTTAGAGATTTTCTGTGTTCCTTTGATGTTCACTTCTAATTTCAGTGCCTTGTGATCAGAGGAGGTAGTATGAACAATTTCTATCCTCTTGATTTTATGGAAGTACGTTTTATGGGCCAACATCTGTTCTATCCTGAAAAATGACCCATGTGCATTGGAGAAGACTATGTATCCAGTTTTCTGAGGGTGGATATCCCTATGCATATCTACTAGTCCACTTCCTTCCATTTCTCTGTATATTCTTGTTGGATTTTAGCCTGTTTGATAACTCAAAGTGTGTCAAGGCAGAGTTGAGATCTCCCACTACTATTGTGTTGTTATTGATGTCTTCTTTCAGAATTGTTAATAATTGTATTAAATATTTTGCTGGTCCCACTGGATGATTATATTTTAGGAGTGTGGTATCTTCCTGTTGTATATATCTCTTGATTAATACAAAATGTCCATCTTTGTCCTTTTTAACTTTTCTGAGTCTAAAGTTTTTTCATCTGATGTTGATTTCGTCACTCTAGCTTTTATAAGGGAGTTGCTTTCTTAGATAATTTTCTTCCAACCTTTGATTTTGAGTCTATGTTTGTTCTGATCATTTGGATGTATTTCTTTTATGCATCTGAATTCTTGTATGCATCAGAGTGTTTGATTTAGCTGTTTGATACTTTTTTGCCATTCTGTTGTCATTCTATTTTAACTGGTGTATTTAGTCCATTAACATTGAGCAAGATAATTGTCGTAAGATTTAGTGTCATCTCTGTATAGATGTTTGGGGTATCTTTTGGTCTGTCTTGCCTTAAAATAGATCTTTTAGTTTTTCATTTAAGCTGGTTTTGAGTCTGTAAAGTTTCTGAGATTTTTTTTTCACAAAGCTGAGTATACTTCCTTCAAACCTGAAAGTGAGTCAGGCTTGATTCAATATTCTAAATGAAGCTTTAATTTCATTAAGTTTTGTCACTATAGCCCACCACTGCCTTCTGACCTTGAGGGTTTCTTGTGACAGGTCTGCTGTAAATCTTAAGGATGCTCCTATGAATGTAATTTCCCTTTTTGATCTTGCTGCTTTCAGTATTCTATCACTATCTGTAGGATTCGTCATTGTGACTAGGATGTGTCTTGAGTGCTTTTCTTCAGGTCTCATTCAGCTGATACTCTTCAGGCATGCAGGATTTGGTTGCATGCCATCTTTAACTCTAGAAGTTTCTCTGCAATAATGTCTTTGGCTATAGATTCTTTCTGGAGCTTTTCTTCCTGTGTCTCTAGGACTCCTATGGTTATGTGATTTATGTTGAGTTTATCAAAGACTTCTATTTTCATCTGTTCACATTCTCTGAGTAGTTTTCCATTGTCTGATCATTTGCTTTAAGGTTCTTTTTAAATCTCTTGTGTAGTATGGAGCTGTTGTTCATCTCATCTTCCAGCTCACTGATTTTGTCCTCAGTTGCTTTTACACTGTTGGTGAGGTTATCCATTGAGGTTTTTATTTCATCTACTGAGTTTTTCATACCTGTCATTTCATTTGGTGTTTTCGATTTTTATCTTCATATCTTCTTGATTATTATTTGTATTCTGGTCAGCTCAATCTATGCCTTCTTTGATTTCTATAATAATCCTCCAAATTTCTTCTCTAAACTCCTTCTCTGAGAGATTAATTAGGTGGTTGACCCTATTTAGGTCCTCAGAGCTACCATCTTCATTCTCTATGCCTGGTATTGGCCTGAATTTTTCCCCATTGTTATTCTTGCTGTGTCTGTGTTGGTTTTGTGTGTTATCGTGGAGTTCATTAGTTAGAAGATAGATCAGTAGCGTAGCAATGCAGAGAAGCCATATTCCTCTGGATCCACCCTCTTGGGGCATTTCTACCTTAACCTCTGCTCATAAAGCTTCAGCAGCAGCTTCTAGGAAGGGGTTGATCTTAAAACCCACTGTGATGGTCTGCTGCAGCACCTTGCAATCGTTTCACACATTTCTTAATGTAATTATATATATTTGGATATAAATAACAAAATGACTATTGTATAAACAGGAAAGGAAAATATAATACTTACTTTTCTATTAAGTATAACTTGTTTAATAAAATAATGTTATGTTTTAAAAATATTGAGATCACGTTGAGTTTATTTTATTTGTATTTGGGTGTTCTTATTTCTTTGATGACAAGAAAATTAAAATAAACTTTAAATCATCTGGAGTCTGCTGTATAGTATTTTGTATGTCCTTCTTAGTGTTCATTCTCAATTTAAGTGGCAACAAGAAGCATCACTGGGTTAAAGAACATAGAAATGATGTTTGATTTTTAAAAGGGCCCTAGAAGATAACACAAAGAGATGAAGTTTAGACCTTAGCGTACAATTTCAATGATTAATACAATGTCCCAGCCTGTACAAACAAGCTACATATTTCCGAAAGAAGCCCTGTGGTGCTCTGAGTTAAAAACTAAGGTAAATAACTTCATTCTATTATATCATAGTTACACTGCATTTGGCAAGATCCACATTACACAGTTATTACAATTGAAATATTAAATAAGTACATTAAGTCAAACAAAATTCACAAGTATTTTTGTTTGTTTTATATTTGTTCTGACAATGTTTGAACAGTCATTTTGGACACTGATGATCAATCTTTGGCCATATGCAAAGCAAGTACCCTACCTGCTGTACTATCTATCTCTCTCCATCTTTTAGATTTGCTAGTGAAATAGTTAAGTATAAAAAGAAAAAAAAATCTAGAGCCACATCTATAAGAAAAATTGTCGAGCATAAAAAGAAAAGACCAAAACATCTAGAGTCACATCTATAAGATAAATTATGGATATTTAATAGTTATTGAAATACTAATTTTATAAAATAATACTTAGGACACAAAAAGGGAATTATAAGTGTAATCACCATAATTTATATGCATATTTTAACATAAACAATTATCAAATACAGACATTATTAGCCAAGCTTGATCATAACAAAAGATGAATATAGATTACATGCTCAGGATCATGTTTACTCCAGGTACGCCTTCCACTATGCCTATACAAGTCGCCAACTTTACAGATCCAAGTAATTCTTGAGATGACCAACTTGTAGGAAAAATTTCCTCGGCATATCTTCTTCAAAGCTGATAACAGTGGGGCCTTCAGAGTGCTCCTATAAGCTGCTGTTATCTTCTTAGAGTTGACTAGTCTAGCAGCCAGATCCTCAAATTTGTTGGTGCATGACACCCTAACATTTTAATTCCAATTTCCTAAGACTAATACACAAAACATTAAGTAAATTATTCCGGCCTGCCAAGGAGTAGGCTTCAGGGAGTTTGGAAACTGATGACTAGGTTGAAAGGAATTTTAGCTCTGTGGTGAAATATTTTCAATGTCTCTATAAACCACAGTGTTTAATATAAAGAAATTAATTTTTAGAAGAGAAAAGAAAGCTTATGTTGAAGTATTAAAGTGTCACTTACCTATCTTATAAAATTGCTTTTGTTTGAGATGCAATAGTATAATATATATTATACCACTGTCCTAATATAATGGCAGTTGAAAATAAAACACTTATTGCATACATATTTTGCAAAAGGTGCTTTGATTATTCACATGATTTGATTGCTCATATGATGTAGGTGTTATTATCCCCACAGTACAAATGAGAGACAAACATGAACTAGAATCATAAAAACATTCTAGCAGAAGCCTTTAGAGTTATAAGCTCTGTAGCTCTGGGGAAATCACAGCCTCTCTGAGCTTAACTCTTCTTCACTTATGAAATAAAATAATACCCTTCTAACCTTCCACAGTTATGTAACATATAGATAGTAGTGTCAATTATGTAACATATAGAGGCTCTATGTTGTAAAAAGTACCTTACAATATACGGAGTTTTATTAATTAAAGTTACAAGTTAGATAGAATTGACATGAGTGAAGCTTAGGGGTTTAAACCTTAAAAATTTTCATAACATGTGTGCTTTTTATTTTTACTTATGTCATCTCAGGAGAGCAGCTAAATATAAGGCCACAATTTTTGTATTGGTACACTATATATATTATTATTTAATAGTATGTATTATTATTTAATGGTGTTTGGTCAATGAGAATCTAAATAAAAGACTATGGTATCAATAGACTATATCATATAACCTTAGTCTGCCATAGGCTATTCTCTATATAGTCTATAATTATATACTTACACTTTATGACATTCTTAAACTAATAATATTGCCATGTGGTGCAACAACAATATTCTGTTGTTTGTTTATAGGTCCACCTCAGGGTTTATATCTGGCTCTGCTCCTAAAAATCACCTCTGGAAAGATCAAAGGATCATCTGAAATGCTAGGAATCAATTTTGGATCTGCCACATGCAAGACAAATGTCTTACCTGATGTACTATCGCTGCAGCCCCCTAATAATACATTTCTAACACATATTCCTGTTCTTAAAATATGCATGACTAAAATGGGAATGCTAATATCTATAGCTATCAGCTGGTATTAACTATGTGACATCAAAATTCTTGGTGCATACTATTCATATTTAATTTATATGAATAACAAGCTTCTGATCATGTTTAATGAATGTTATAATTAATTTTATATTTAATTCCACTTTTCTATAAATTCATTAAAATCAACACTGAAAAACAACATGTTATATATTCAATGTAACAATAATACAAGAGAAAAAATATCTACTCTGAGATCTCAATCTATGGCAATAATTAAATGTTAATTTAATTATTATGCAGGAAGGCAGTGGACAAGCAGTGGGACCTCACTGCAATCAACTTTAGATGAATTTTATAAAGATAAGTTCACAAAGCTGAAGTTCATTAAGGGACCACCAGAACCCTATAAAGAACCGTATAATTGAACAGTTTCTTCTTGAGGATTAAAATAGACCCTAAGACTTGAAAGTTTAGAAAACTCCAAAAATTCAGCTTTGGAGACCTTAAATCCACTCTCCATCTTGTAACACACTTTAATCTTGGTACAAAATTAAATCTTTCTTTTATGGTGTGCATTTTAATTCTTGTATTAGATTCACCCACTCTTTGTATTAGATTCACCACACACTCTTTGTGTGTCTCCTTTTTTTTTTTTAACTTTATGAGGCATGCTTTCTTCTTGGGAGTAGCCTGTATCCCAATGTAAGGTATGCAATTCTTCTATTTTTATGACACTCACTAAAGCATTATATTCACTCCAGAATGTGTTTCCTTTCTCACATTTTCTAAATAAAATGTATTTTGAAGTTATTTTCTAGAAATCATAAATAAGGCTAAGAAACCAGAGGAGAAGTCAGAACTTCAATATCAGATGTTCAGATGATCTAGTGGGGTTTTGTGAGCCCTGAATTTTCCAGTGGGTATTGTCTGGAGGATGGTAGTACAATGTTTGAGTTAATGAATTTAAAGCTGATTAGTGCAATATAAATTCTTACTTATTATCTTGAGTTTCATATCATATAAAATAAAAATGTAGCTTTTATATGGAAAGCAATAATCATTGAACTATCCTTCAGAAATTATCATAACTGGTTCATGGATCTATGATTATATTTACTAGAGAACATATCTAAGCATGTTGATTCTTTAATGTTCATTTATTTATATTTCAGTGCATGCTGGACTAGTAAATATGCCTGATAATCATTTTATAAGCTGGGAACCAATCAAATATAAGGTGACATTTAAGGTGATTGTATCTGTAACCTAATTTTTTTTAAGTTGCTACTGTGTAATCAGTCTGTTGATTCAGAAGTCCAGAGATCATCTAGAAAAAGCTGTTTTGTATCTTTCTCCTGTACAAAGTCAGTAAGTAATTACTCAAACTCGAAAAACATTGCACATTTCAACTCTTACCAAATATTTAAAACTACTACTACCAGTAACAATACTTTAATATCATTCTATTTCCACTGTAAAGGTATCATTCTCTGGCTCTTAGCTCAAATTTTTCATTGAAAGTTCCAACTTAAAAAACAAAATGTAATATTCTTATAAAGATCGTGGTAGTAATTACCTTTTTTAAAAAAAATTATTTGGGGGCTACCCCAGGCAGTACACAGGGGTTACACCTGGCTTTTTACTCAGAAATCACTCCTGGCTTGGGGACAATATCTGATGCTGGGGAGCAAAACCACATCTGTACTAGGTAAGCCGCATGCAAGAAAAATGCTCAACTGCTGTGCTACCACTCCAGTCTCAGTAATTACCTTTTTAATTAATTCTATATTTTTTCTTATTGCCCAATATCTTTATAGTATTCATCATTATCAATATGCATTACTTTTATCATCATGTGATTGATAAGCTACCAATGTGTTCACCAGGTTAAAATAATCAAAAGCAAGAGGACATTAGATTAATACATAATATTTTCATGAATTTATCATTTATATTCACTTATATAATATTTTATTTGTTTATCTTGTGAAAGTATGAGCACTGAGTGCATACATTCTATTTGTTCATCGATGTATTCTCTAATGTGAAAGTATATTACAATTCAGACAAGGAACTTTTAATTCTTACTTATTAACAGTTACTGTAAAGTTAAAAGTTGGTTCTAGAGATATAGGACATAATTAAAATGGCTTACCTTGCATACAACCAATTGCCCAATTTGATTTCTAGCACCGTATTTTCCCCTCAGCATCTTCTTATTAATGTCGGTTCACAGATCAACAGAAAACTCTTTATATCACTGATTGTGCCCAAAACCCTACTCAAATAAATGTAGGTCTTCTACCTTCCTAATTTTTAATTATCATTTGATATTCTCCCATATACAATACATGCTTAAGTAGAATTTAAACCTAAGTTTAAAGAAACTATTTTTCTTCTTCTGATAATCTACATTAGTAAATTGTATGAAAATTTATAATAATAATAATAATAATATGGTATTTTCAACTTTATCTAATGTTTTTTTTATTTCCTACAGTCATTGTGCAGTTTGCTTTATTCAAGGTATTTTAATCTGGGGTTGGAGCAGTGGTGCAAGTCTTACGGACAGACCTCAATTCGATACCCCAGTGTCCCATATGGTCCCCCAAGCCAGGAGCAATTTCTGTGTGCATAGTCAGGAGTAACCTCTGAGCATCACTGGGTGTGGATCAACCCCCCACCCCCCAAAAAAGGAAAGTCCTATTTATCTGCCTGGAATGTCAATTCTTTTTAAGATAACATCTTCTCAATGCTACCTTGAACAGTATTTCTCTCATAAAGGGTTTTTTTACTAATTGTTTTTCTCAAAGCTCTCATGACTTTTCTTCTGTATTTTCCTTTGATACCATAATATTCATTTTATTATTGATGTCTGTATACCTGCTATCTTTTTTATAATATCTTTATTTAAACATCTTAATTACAAATATGATTGTGATTAGGTCAAATCAAAATTGATTAATAACCTTAATTTCAGACCTAAAACTGTAAAGTACATAGAGAAAAGCATAATTAAAATAGTCCAGGGCATTGAGACTACAGTCATTTTCATGGAGAAAATACCACGGTCCAAGCAAGTGGAGGCAGAGCTAAATAAGTGCGACTACATTAAACTGAGAGAACTTTCTGCAGTTCAAAGAAACAGTGACTGGGATACAAAAGTTATGTATGAAATGGGAGAAATTATTCACCCAATACCTATCTGATAAAGTGTTAATATCTAAGATATATAAGATAATGTCAGAACTTAACAAGAAAAATTGTGAGAGGACTCCGCCCATTGCGCTCTGATTTCCGGGCGCCCCAGAAGAACTCTGAGGACTAAGGGGATCTATTCCTGCCTCTGTTTGTCCTGATTCCTTGGAGTTCTCCTTTGAGAACAGAGCCCTGGGAAGCAAACCCAGAAATCATTGCACTCTGAAGCCGCCAGCGCGCCAATGAGTGAGTAAGACATTGCCGGGTGCAGACCTTTCCAATTGCAGGGCTGAGAGCTACCCCTCAGGAGACTCCGCCCACTGCGCTCTGATTTCCGGGCGCCCCAGAAGAGAGTGGCCGCTCCGCCTCGTTTCGCGGCTGCGCACTCTTTCTAACCAATAAACCCCATCACAACACACAGGAAAAACCACACTACTAGAGCAACAATGCGGAAAGCTCGTAGGCAAACACTAGGCACTGAGAATGAAGATGATGGCTTGGACGACCCTAAAAATCACAATCATCCGCTTAACCTCTCAGATAAGGAATTTAAAATAGAAATATGGAATA
>PVKC010009693.1:0-26555 GCA_004027635.1 Crocidura indochinensis | reverse complement strand
TATTGGGAATAGTGTATTTTTCAATATATACTTTAGATTAATATTTTCTTTATGTAACTAATGATTTAGTGAATATAAGCCACTTAAAATGAATTCTTTAGAATTTGGAGGGTCATTCCCAGCAGTGCTCATGAGGTATTCCTCGCTCTGCAGCTATGCACTCAAGATTTAGTCCTTGCAGTGCTTGTGAGATCATATGAGATGCAGAGAATTAAATCCAGGTCTGCTCTGTCAAACTTAATTTACCTGGGGGCCGCAGGAGGCAAAGTCGGGGTGATCCTTGAGTGCAAAGTCAGCAGCAAGCCTTGAACATTGGGGGTTGTGACCCAAACAACTAAAACAAAACAAAACAAAACAAAAAAAGATTCCTCTAGGGCAGGGCCACAAAATGTTGTACGGAGGGCCATTTGCAGCCCACCAGCGGGTCTCGAGTTTGAGACCCCTGCATGCCTTTCCCTATCACTCTTTCTATTATTTCAGCACTTAGAAAGAACACTTTAAAATGGAAGATATTACAAATGGAATATCCTACCCCAAGATGTTTCAAATAGTACATAAGAAATAACTTTTGGGGGCCGCAGCGGTGGTGCGAGGGGTAAGGCTGCTACTGCCTTGAACGAGCTAGCCTAGGTCTTACCAGCGGCTGTTTGATCCCCCTGCATCCCATACGGTCCCCCAAGCGAGGAGCGATTTCTTAGCGCATAGCCAGGAGTAACCCCTCATTGTCACCGGGTGTAGCCCAAAAAACCAAACACCAAAACAAAACAAAACAAAAAGAAATAACTTTTGCATTGCTATATCTTTTTCTGGTTTTATTAAGCTATAGCTGACATGCACTATGGTAAAAATTTAAAGTGCTTTTACATCTACTTTACTGTCTCTAACTCATACTTTAGGTTCAACTTAAATAAATATTAAGTTCTAAATAAATAAATAAATAAATATTAAGTTCCACTTAATAAAATTCATTGGTCTTTGGGACTGAATAATATTTTACTGCATATGTGTGCTTAGGCATGCATTTATACTTTTCTTTATCCATCTTGCCATTGATAGTGGTTATATTTTTTGTTTCTCATTGACTGTAAATAAATGCTGCTATAAACATGAAGATACATATAGATACTAATGTTTTTTATTTTCTTTTGAATATATTTATTAAAGTGGAAGTCTGAATTACTTGCCATGTCAACTTTTAATTTTTTGATGACCCATCATATTGCTTTCTCTAGTGATTGGATCAGCTTACAATTCCACCAATAAAACACAGAGTTCCTATTTTCTTCAAATTTACGTTTTTTTCATTTTTTGCTTACTTATTATAGTTATTCTATCAAGCATATGCAGTGTTGAATTTCTATAGCTGATTAAATAATTTTCATAGGTGAAACATAGTTTTCTAATTAAAAATATATTACATGAAATAAAAGAGTGTAAAAATGAGACTGCATTCCCTGTAAAAGTAAAATGCTTAATTTATAAAATTCTTTATATATATATATATATATATATATATATATATATATATATATATATATATATATATTGAGTTAGGGCATAATTCTTATTTTGGAAAATAAAACAAAACCAGAAAACATCTCTAATTTGGAAGGGGATAACTATGGCAATTATGGGAAGGATTATTTTTTCCTCTTCCGAGCAAGGATACTAGTGCTGTGGATCAGTGTGGTCAATCACTCACCACAGATCTCTCCTTGGCTTCGCCATGATAGTGGAGACCACTATGCAACTGGTATTCTTTTTTTGTTTGTATTGTTTTGAGGGGGCACACTCTCTTGATGCTCAGGGGTTACTCCTACCTATGCACTCAGAAATCTCTCCTGGCTTGGGGGACCATATGGGATGTCAGGGGATCAAACAGCAGTCCATCATAGGTGTGCACAGGCAAGGCAGATACCTTACCACTTGCGCCACAGCTCTGGCCCCAACAACTGGTATTCTATAGTTAATTATGAATCTCGTAGTTATATCTTCACTAGTTTCTTTCATATATCACCAACTCTGCCACTATCATCCCCGAATCATAAATATATTTATTTCTGCTTGAACCTGAGCATAAATGTGCCATTTCTTTCCTCAAGGGAAAGAAAAAGCAAAGGGACCATCCACATTAATGGTTCTAGCCTTTTGTATAGAAACTTAAGACTTGTACAGTCTTAAGAACAATTATTCAGGGAACTTAGCTTTATTGGATTCTACCAAATTCTGTGTCAAACACCTGTTTCAAATTCCAAGACTGAAAAAAAATTAGTCTACACCAATCTCTTTTCCCTCCCACTCTCATGGCCAACAAGAAAATTGTACTAACCGTGGTCTTATTCTGAATAGATTTAGAACAAAGGATTGTATGTTAAGTGTGTCGGATACAACTACACAGCTTGTAAAAAGTTAGAGGCAGAAAAATAATGAGATTTCTTTCTCTTTCCTGCCAGCTCACCCCTTGCTTGTCCTTATATTTTATTGTTAAGACTTAATGATGACATCAGCTAGGTCTCAATCCAATGGCTGCATTTGATAGCAAGCCACTGATAACACCTGGTGAAGTCACAGTCTTCAAAGGTGTCAGCTTGGACTCACTGTCCACATCTGTTCAGCAAGTCAGTCAGCTCTTGAGAACTTTGTCTCCTTCTCAGTTAATTACTGCTCTCTGGCAGTCTGGAAATGAAGCTAAGCCTTGGATGGATGTCAGCGATCTTTTGGGATGCTAACAAGATGAGTCTGTGAATTCTGACAGTGGTGGAGCAAAAGCCGGCAGCATGTCTAGCTCTGTAGAAGGAAGTCCAGGCCTTAATGATGTACTTAATGTTCTGGTCTGTTCTGTTCTGCAGAACCCCAATCTCTGGCCCAAACATTGTGTCCTGATCTATCTCAAAGTAAGTCTATTGTGAAGATGTGCCCCTGGGAGTTGGCTCCTTTTGCCAGGTATCATCCCAAGGAATAATTGGATTCTGGAAATATGATGCACGGTTCATTAAACATGAGCATCCTCATATAAGGAGTCAGCTTCAACAAGTCCTAAAAGAAGTCATGGTTTTACAGAATAGAATCTGCTTCTGAGAAACAGGAGGCTTTGATTTCTGTTCTCTATCTGAGATTTTTCAAGTACTAGTCCAGGCTGGGTCATTTTACCTCTCTGTTGATGAGGGAATAAGAAACCTACTAGTTCTATTCATATTCTGCCTCCCAGAATAGTTTGGGGCATTCAAGAAGTGGCAAAAACAGAGCAATTCTGGGTGCCTAGGACTTAGAAACCAAAATACACACACGAGCTCTGGCCCCTCAAAACCATCATACTGTCATATCCAGTCAACTCTGAAGTGGGAAGAATTACCTTAATTAACTCTGTACATGATCGCAAATGGAAGAGCTAAAATCACTGTCACACACAGTCAGTGCAAGACATTTGTAATTCTTGATTCTGCCTTATTTTTGTTTGTTGTTTGTTTGTTTAGGGCAATAACTAGCAATTCTCAGGGGTTACTTCTGTATCTGTACTTAGGAATTACTCATGGTAGGTCTCAGGGAACCATATAGGATATTGGGGATCAGATGAGAGTTGGCCATAGGCAAGGTAAACATCCTACTCACTATGCTATCTCTTTGGTCATCCCCTTGACTTCGCTTTAATTGCTGAGAATGTGGGAATTCTCTAGAAATCCTTCAGCAAGTAGTATGTCCAGCATTTCCTGACAAAAGGAAACAATCTCCCCAAGTTTGAACAGAAAAAGTGATAATGAAATATCAGGTATATAGACCATTCTATGTCTCTCACAGTTACTCAAATCACCCCCTTGTTGCTTGAAAATAGATGCTATGTGAATAATGAACAGGATGAGACACTAATAAAACTTTATTTACAAAACTGGGTGGTGGGCCATCCTGGGCTGCTGGACTGTATGAATCATTTGCTCTTTGAGTCCTGTAGTTCTGGGTGAGAATCAGTTATCTTTCGTTCTGAATCCAGATTAAATAATGTGACATAATTCATTCTGAATATGGATTAAATGTGCCACCTGGGAGCTACTGAACTAATCCCTTACTTCCACCTCCCTACTCAGCAGAGCTCTCAGCTGCTATAACGTAGCTAAAAACCCTTTAATGTTGAAATCCGTGAGCCTAAAACCAGGTGACTCAACAAATTCTCAAACTCTGCAATGCTAACCTCTCCTCTATAAAATGGAACCAACTTGCATTCCCTACAGGAAGCTGTCAGGAGATTTAGTTAAGACAAAGCAACCAAAGTTTCTGTCACAGAGGAGGAAACCTCAACATTAGCTGTTTCCAACTCTGGCGAGGGCTTCCCATTTTTAGGGGCTATCTGAAATTGTGACATCCCCCCAAAAGTCAGATAAAACCTGTCTCACAAGTTCTCAACCCCAGGAACAGACTTGGATATTTCCAAAGGTCCTTTTGCTAGAAATCAAGTCCCATGCCAGAGACAATACGGCACCTCTCGCTCAGGTCTCACAAAACTTTAGAACTAAGACCCACTGTCAAGATCGGCCCATCGTCCTTCTCTCCTTACAGGTAAAGAAACTGAGACTGCTCCTGATTAAATGACCTGCCCAGAGTCCCTCAGTGGCTCCTAGCAAGGGTTCAGACAAGGTCTTCCTGCACTTGGCTTCCAGCTCAGACGTTTCTTACCTGAGACAGCCAGGCCATGCCAGGCCTGTCTTGTGTCGGTGTCTTGTTCTGGCGCGCTAGGTAGCATGGCGACTCACTTCTGTCTGGAGTCCAGAGCTCCTGAGTGGAGAGAGAGGCCTCAGGCAGGTTAAAGGGTTGCAGGCTGACACCCACATTTTGACGAGGCTCTGGGCCACATCTTCCCTGTGCTCTGACTTCTTTTAGGATGAGTTCCTGCTGGCCCAAGTCCCTCTCCAAGGTTCCTCTCTGTCATCTGAATTTAGAAAATGTCACTGCAGAGACCAGCAGAATCAATGGCATTTGGAACACAGAGAACAATGGTGTGACATTTGGAACAGCTGAAAGTCGAGCCCTGTGGTGCCTGCACTGATGTTCATTAAAGAACCCCCCATCTCAAGCCACTCTACCCTCTCTGGCCAGGCTGCCAGCCTGTTCTCTGGCCCACCAGTCTGCATTTGGCTCCTTTGTGACTTCAACTTTACTGGAATTCTGGGAGCCCCACATTATAGTGGGCTTCAGAGTATTTGAATTAAACTAATTTTTTTTTTGCTTCTCTTAGAAATTGAGATGCTTTTTATCTAGATTACCAAACAACAAGAGTGGGGGATATGAGTTTTGGGGTGTCTAGAGTAAAATGTCAAGCCTCTATCTGACTATCCAATGTGTACATGCATGCAGACTAAACACACGTGGCCCTTTTGCTGTCACCAGTCTGTCCTGAACTTACTGAGAGACAACCCCATAAGTCAGATTTTTAATGAAAATATATTTTGAATTTTTTGATCCCTCTTGGTAGGGTGATTGACAAAACTCGAGTTCCATTTATAAAATGGAGCACCCATCCCACCTGAAATGCCTGCATAAGATGCTCTTAAAATTATGGTTCTTTGTACACAGAGAATTTCTGTATGAATTCATTGATTCTGTCCTCTTTCCTAGAAGTTTTGCCTTGGACCAACAAGACTTAGCATTTGGAGCTCTTATCCAAATGAGGACAGCAATGAAAAGAACTTTTATATTGTCAAAGGCAGCCTTAGTCCTCTACATGTGGGTCTAGGAAATGGAAGATTCAGTTGATATGCAGGCTCTGGATTGTCTCTTCCCTTTCACAGCCCATTTTTCCATATCCATAAATCTGTCTGAAAGTTCCAGGCTAGCAAGTACAAGACGATATTGAATGACTGTCGGTACAGCCAAGCTACACTGTTCCTCATTCCCGACTCGCATCCCAGAGCTACTCTTTCCATTAGGATATTTCCATCTGGATCAAGTTCCCCTGCTGGGATCTGAGTGCTGGGCTTGTCTTCCTCTCCTAGTCGGAGGCATCTCCATGGAGCCCACAATCAGCAGCATTATCAGCAATGGATTTCCTTGCTCCTCAGTGTGTGGATAAAAGGAGGTTCTGGGGGCACCACTGGTTTGTGAGGGGCTCAGTAGGCACCAAGCAGAGGCCAGTGCAACCTCATCAACCAAACTCCAAGGAAAACTTTCTCCTGCCTTCGAATTAAAGATTTTTCATTGAATCTATAGTAAAAAAAAAAAAAAAAAAAGAAAGAAAGAATGGGAAAAGCAGCTATTGATACACACAGAAGAAAATATTGACTAAAATATAATCTGTAAAACACTCAAATAGTGAACCATGGACATTTGGGAAGGAGGTTATTGGTCACATAATATTGTCCAGGATTATAGTTTTGATGATGGAAAATTCTTCAAAGAAAAGATTTACACAGCATATATTTTGGAATAATTGATCTGTCAGGAATTGATTTGTTCTCAAAAATGAGACCTTAAATATGACTAATTCCCACATTTTAGAACATAAGCAATTTTATTATTCAATTTCCGTCTATGATTCTGGACTACTAATGTGAACTCAGTCATATGTCCTAGCATCATTTTTTTGCAACTTTTACAAAACATTTTTCTTTGGTTACTCTTCTTATTAAAACACAGAATTTTTTTAATTTTTTTTTTGGTTTTTGGTTTTTGGTCACACCCGGCAGTGCTCAGGGGTTACTCTTGGCTCCATGCTCAGAAATTGCTTCTGGCAGGCACGGGGGACCATATGGGGCACCGGGATTTGAACCGATGACCTTTTGCATGAAAGGCAAATGCCTTACCTCCATGCTATCTCCCGGGCCCCTAAAACACAGATTTTTAAACTTGCTATAATTTCTTCTATCTGCAAATATAGGCTGATGTTGGACTAATATAAGAGAAGATCTATTGACTGCACTGACTCTACAAGTTCTCTGAAATCCAACCACAAGGACTGAAAAAACAGGAAATTCAGGAAGAGATATCTAATTTAGGAGATCACCCCTAATCCTGTAAAGGATGGGCACTTTGGGGAAAGGCAAGAAACTCTTGCAATTTCCAATTACATGTTCACCCTGAAAAAATAAAAAAACCTTGCTTTATCTGACTTGCTATTGAGACAAAAGTTTCTGAAAGACCAGACATTCAAAATATTTGTGAACACAATAGAGACGAAAAATTAATAAAAAAAAAAAAAGGGGGGGGAACCATCTGAAAGTCAATAGGTGCTAAAAAGAAAAAAGAGAGAGAACATTATAAAACACCCTTTCAAAGGTCTTCTAATGTACAATATTTAAATACAAACAGTAACTAGTGTTACACTGGCTGCTCTCAGGTTTGCAAAATATATCAAAGTACAACATATTGGAATGCGTCCTGAGTTTCCATTTACTTTATCTATGCAGACACATCAATTCTTTTTACTCTGGCCTGATAAAGTGGATCTGCAGCAGACAAATGAAGTAGTGGAGCCCACATAATATGTTTGTCACAAAGAAGCGCCGGGGAAGAAAAGCATCACTTTGTTCCTCGTTGAGGCCACTATTCTACAGGCCCAAGAATTTAATTCGAACTTGATGCCTTCAGCCACCATTTACTTACCTCTGGGTTGGCCCAAAGTGTATTCTCATTTTTATCTTCAAGCTGTTGTAAAAGAATAACTCCTGCTATTCTTAGGCAAGTTAACTCCATCCCCAAGCCAAAGTAGAAAAGAGAAATGGCAGCGTCTAATGCAAAGGGTTGATCCCTGTACTCTGCCACATGGCAAAAACAAACCTTGAGTTGGTCCCTAAAACATAAAGAAATAGTGGCTGCATCTTATTCAAAAACAACCAATGAACAAACTCTAAGATGCAAGATTGGGATTTTCAAAGGAAGCTTGATTTGCTATTCTGTAAATGATACCTGAGAGATAATAAAAATCATTTTATCCATGTATCTCTAAAGTATGATAAAGGCACTTCAAATATGATTTTTTTAAATTTGTTCTTTCTCTTCATAAAATTATCAAGTTTTATTTAGAGAGCAAAGATTTGGGTTTGAGTTTAATATGAAACAGTTTTCTGGTGTGGCACTGGGCTACTTTTATGTCAAAACATGAAGTGACCAGTGTTTGTCTAACTCATAGTCAAGTCTGAACAGGGGAAGTGACAGTGAGACAGAACAGACAAGAGCACAGAACAATGAACCTAACAGCCAGTGTCCCACTCATGACAAACAGCACCAGGCAAACTGGGACCAGGAGAAAGTCTCATCCTCTGACTTGGTCCTGTGAGTCATGATGTCTAATTTTGTGTAGCTTGCCCAAGTGTATAATTTGCCCAACAATTAAAGAAGGGGCTATGATGAATGGAAATTGGCACTTGCAACTCCAAATCAATAACTGCATTGCTGTCTGGCCAGAAAACACTGGTTAACATGATGGGTTAGTGCTGTTGCTCCAAGCAATTCTTCTTTGGGCCTGAGGGTGAGGATTGGACCTATCTGGGCTCTGTTCAGAGGCTATTCCTGACTTTGCATTCCAGAAATCACTCTTAGCCGAAGCTTGGGGACAGATCATAGGGATTCAAACCAGAATTTCAACATCTACAGCAGTAGTTTCTCTCCAGCCACTTAATAATAATCCTTAACAACCAAAATGCATCTCTCTAACCAAATGTTTAGGTGAAATTACTCTAATAGTTATCATACTGTCAGTTATTCTCTGCCTGGACTTCATTATTGCTTACTAAAATAATTAAGAGAAAGAGCATTTTCGTGCTCTCCTGGACCAAACATGTCTCCAACTCTTCCCACGACATCTGAAATGAGAGCCAAGAATGGCAGAACCTTTGCAAAACTCTTAGTGGTCTCAGCCTCCTCATTCCAGGAGAAACCCAAGAGGAAAGGGACCAGGAAACTAAGGAGACAGTAGCTCTGAAGGAGAAATTATCTTTATCATATAGGAAGTCTAAACAACTCAAATCCAAGACAGAATAATGACTACATTCCTATGTCTTCACAATCAACTAGTATAACCAAAGTTTGTTAGCTGACAAAAGAACTTTGTAAACTTTCTGCCATTGTATGAATGACTTCATTGGAGATACAATAATGTTCACAAATGTGTGCTTGCAACTGTATTTTTCTTCTTTCATTTCTTTCTCCTTTCTTTCATTTCACTCTCCTTTCTTTCCTTTCTTCCTTTTTTCTTTCTTTCCTTTCTTCCTTTTTTCTTTCTTCCTTTTCTTCTTCCTCTTTCTCTTTTGCTTTCTTTTCTTTTTCTTTCTCTCTTTCTTCTTTCTACCTATCTTTATTTTTTCTTTTCTTTCAACTTCCTTCTGTTTAATTTTATTTTTACTCTCTATTTTTTTCAATAATTTTAATTTCACTTATTGGAAACAAATATATTATAATCAATTATGTCAAATTGTGGAAGTTTTGTGTGTCCCACCAAGGCTGCTCCTATCTGTTTGCTGAAGGATGCAGAGAGACAAGTGAGCATGAGACAGCATCCAACTGTCCTAGAAATGGACATCCAGAATAACCAGGAACAAAGTCCTTCCATTTCCTTCCAGCCCTGGAGCCCTTTGACCAAAGAGACCCCACAGGGTCAAGCCACACAACCATAAAGCCAGTGTGGAACAGGCTGGTACAGGTTGAGGAATGAAGGAATGATTAGGAGCAATAGACTCAGTGCCAGTTCATGCTCCAGAGGACGGCGCTAATGCCCAGCTTGCTCTCTGGTTCAGTGAGTGGGGCCTACCAAATGGATCGTTTCCAACTTTCCATGCAACGTCATCTCTGTTCCTATTGAGAGCCAGAGAAACATGCTATTGGGAAAGGTTATGACCACTGGGCAAAGCTTCTCTAAGCTAGATCTGGGGGCAAAGTAGAGGGCAGAATGTAATTTCCTCATTCATAACTTAGTGCAATTCTGTAAGCAGGTTTTAACTGGGTCATATTTGAAGGAAAGAGAGAATCAGAAGATTCTCAGGAGACACTAGGGGTCTGAAATAATATTATTCCCCATTCACTGAGGTCTCAGGCACTCTGGGGTCACTTCTTTCCCTCATCCTTCTGGGTCTGCAGCCAAGACAAGCTACTGAACAAAGAATTAGTCGGATAAGGTGGAGGACTTGAAAAAGACAAAAAAAAAAAAATCAGTCCTTGTTACAGTGCTGTTGTCTTCATATTAACCAAGGGTACAAAACCAAATTTCACTTGTAAGGATGGTGGGGTGAGTGGCTATTCCTTTCACTCTTTATGTTGAAGTTAGAAGCTGTACCAGTATTTTATTTTTAAGTTACCCAAAATGAAATAAGGAAGGATGAATCTTATCCAACAAGAAAACTACACCCATGTTCTTCTGCTATGCATCTATGTGTGGGGATAAAAAAAATCTGATTATACTCAGATGATAGTAACAGTCCTTAAAAAGATAAGAGAAACATAATCCGAGTAACGTAGTCTGAGTACAGGGAAATGGCGAGAGGCAAACAGACTAGATTCTAAATTCGCTTTTCTATGTGGGTAGAAACCTGACATCTTGAGGGCTTCCCCGCAACACTACCTACTTATTGCAGAATAGATTTTGTGACTTGATTGTTATGCCTGGGTTGCCGTTTTTCCACATATGATTAGGAAACATTTCCTAGAATCCAATCACAATTGTTAGCAATGACCAAGATTAATGTGCTGGACAGAAGGTCAGATTATATTGATAACTGTGTTCTGAGATTAAACATTATTCTTTTATTCTTTGGTGCTTTTCTTAATATTCTTTTATTAAAAATTAGCTATCAGGCTTCTATCAGAAGCACGTTACATTAGATCAGTAAATGGGATTTAAGAGTTTTTCATTTTTTTTTAAATCAAGGGAGCCAGGTATCAAGGAAAAAACGCCTATTTCCCTATTGAGGGCTGCTCATTACCGGGGATTTCACTGAACACAGACATTATCACAAAGGGTTTTACTCCCAAACATGCTTGACTATATTTTACAGAGAACTTTATCCTAAATCCCATGCGGGAAAAGAAGCACAGTGGCAAATTCTAACCCAAAGTGTGGTGCATAGTGACATCTTGTGGAGGAAAGGAAAAATAAGGATTAATTTGAAATGGAAAAAAAAAAAAAAAGATAGTCAAACTCGACTTTCTACTTGGAATTGTATTATTAGATTAACCAGGATGGCTTTTATTTTTTTTATTTATTTTGGTTTTTGGGCCACAGCTAGTGACACTTAGGCTTAGGAATTACTCCTGACTATGCGCTCAGAAATCGCTCTTGGCTTGGGGGATCTTAGGGGATGCTGGGGATCAAAACCACATGGATCAGCCATGTGGAAGGCAAATGCCCTACCGCAGTGCTATATCTCTGCTCCCCCAAGATGACTTTTAAATTATTTATTTGTGCTCTTGAATAACATGCATGCATCAAAAAATGATGTAGAAGTTAGGTTTTCGGGCAAAGTCACATAATCCTCATTTGCTACAGAATTATAATATGTGGCTTGCTTAAAAAAATAAAATCTTCGAAGTCATGGGGCTGAATAGTAATTCACAGAACCATTCGAATTCAACCTTGTAAGATCAAGAAAAGTAAAACCCCCAAGATATGAGCTGAGGTCCTGTAGATTGGGGCTACATAATGATTGTTTCAGGCTGGAATAGATCTATCTAGATTCATCCAGTGTCGATGAATAATCTGTACATTCTGAAGGTCTTTTTGACCAAACAAACTCAAAGTTCCAAAGCAGAAGGTAGAGAATCAAGTTAGCCAATCCTGGACCTGTACTCTAAGTAGAGCGCACATGACCTCTCAGATCTGGGCAAAAGTTGAGTGGAAGAAAGTTCCATTGCTAATGAATCTTGATGCTTTTTATGGAAGATGGCATGAGCTGAGTGGGGAAAAGAGAAATGGAAGAAAGAAAAGGGGAGGTTGGTGCATTTTGCTTGAGAGAAGAGTTTGTAGCTGAGGTTTCCCCTGGTTGCAAGTCACACAGATTTTTTAAAACCCTTTGTTCTCCAATGAAACTTCCTCCTACCACTCCACAGGTAAGAACAACTAAAAGAGAACAAAGCCCCAAAGAAATGAGAGTATTGGTTATCAGTTTTGGATTGCTGCACTGGGAAACAGGCTGATTTTGTTCTAAATGGATGCTGATATTTAATTGACTGTGGTGAGTTGAAAATCAGAAAATTGGCCATTTTTAATAAGTAACTAAAGATTATCCTAATGTTAGTAATCAATTTTTGCCCAAATCACGCTCACAATACCACAGCCTATATGATCTTTGATTTGGTTAATGAGTCTAATCATGAGAAAGCTATGGATCGGGCACTCAAACATTTTTCACTTCTTTAAAGTGATTTTTTTTGTTTCATTTTGCTTTTATATTTAGTTCATTAAAATCATCCTCCGTCTTTTCGACCCTGATTTGGACTTCATCCATTTCAGGGATCCTCAAACATTTTAAACAGGAGGCCAGTTCACTCTCCTTCAGACATTTGAAGGCCGCACAATAATGTGGTTCTTTTTTAAAAGAACAAATTCCTACTCACACTGCACATATCTTATTTTGCAGTAAATAAACTAAACAGGAACAAATACAATATTTAAATAAAGAACATGTAAAGTTAAATCAACAAACTTTCCAGTATTTCAATGGGATCTATGGGCCTCTGGGGGTGGGGGGTGGTGTAGTCTGCCCGAAACAGAAGTCTAGAGACAGAAAGAAGGAGGGAAGTCAGAATATAGCCACATCCTACACATGCTCACTGTGAGCCCAGAATGAGCACTGCTAAGCAGGACAGGAAGCAGGACATAACATCCGGTGGGCTTGATGAATGTCTTCTGCAGGCCATAGTTTGAAGACTCATCATTTAGAACAAGGAAATCTCAAAAATACCCAAAGAGTCAAAGTAAGTGGTGGAGCGTTCCCTTTGCTATGACTGAAATTTAATCA
Organism: Crocidura indochinensis; assembly: GCA_004027635.1. Lineage (NCBI taxonomy): Eukaryota > Metazoa > Chordata > Mammalia > Eulipotyphla > Soricidae > Crocidura > Crocidura indochinensis. The sequence goes on along the minus strand of PVKC010009693.1, from coordinate 13,623 downwards.
TGAGCAATTTTGTCACTGTGGTGTTTAAATAAAGTAATTAAAAAAAGAAAAAAAGAGTCAAGATGTACCCTTACTTGGAGGATTATGTATACTCACAATTTCCTTTGGGGGCAAGCTCATGGTGGGGCCCCTTCAACCCAGATTTACACCATGGCCTGCAAGTCTGTCCTGGGGGTACTGATCCTGCACACCTGGAGCCACTCCCCTTCCCCAGGGGCTGGTTGATACTTGCACAAGCTCTGAAGATGCCTCATTCTCTTCCAAAGGGAATTTTCACAAACATGCCGGGCCCTGCAGGGGATGATCCTGCCACTCTGCTCTGCATGCTTCCTGCTGCTCCGCTACCCTCACCCACTTCTTTGCTTTCTGCTCTTCCCGGACATTCTGACCATGATAAAATAGGGCGATTTCCAAGGCCCTGGTATGTTTCAATAGGGTCAGTTCTGGCCTTGTCACTTCAACACTGCCCCTACTGGGACCTCCCTTGCTCTATGGAACCACAGTGTTTGCTTCTAGGATTTCCCAGAGACCTGCAGGACTTGCTCCCTTGGGCTTCCTTCTCTTCTAGCTTGAGTTCATGTCCTCACAGAAAATGTTACCCAATGGGCTCTCACATTCCATTCACAGGAGGGTTGTGCTCCTTAGTATACTCTGTTTCTCACCCCCGGACTCTATTCATTAAAAATTTCCCCCTACTAACTATCAACGCATGAATTTTCTTCTACTCACTTTAGGTCTACACTTACAATTAGGGTGTGTTAAATTGTGTTTTCCTTTTGATTTAGGCCTTGGGGATATTTCTATAGAGCAGCAGAGTCCTCTGCTGGTTATTAAGGTGAACTCCACTAAAAGTTCAAAGACTGAATGAGAACCCAATATCTTCACTACTGGATGGTAAATGGCGTTTGTTCAGTGAAACCCAGGCTATGTACACACATGATCAGATTTCTCTTCGCCTTATGTAGAAAAGATCTTGTTAAGAGAACTGACTTGAAAAGTAAAGATCTGCAGCAATGTATGGAAGAGGAATCAGTGAGTTGATAACAGTTACACAGATAACATGGACAGAGCCTAATGGCTGGCAAGGAGGACAGTGCAGGAAAAGGTGAAGAAGACCAAGAAGTGCAGAGTGCCAGGATTTACTACTGGAGTATGAGGAATTCTTTCCCAGTTTTCCCTTACCCATGCAAGGATATTTGACTTACAAAGGACATTATCTGGAAATTCCTTGAGGCACATCCATGAATTTGCAGAGTTAATTTCAGGATCAATAAACAGGATCTATTTCTGGTTGTAACCTTATGTAGTTTGTCCAGTTTGTTCTGTTCTGATTAAAGACACAACTGCAATATTCTGAACAACGAAGGAGATGAAGTAAAGTGTAACATGCCTCTGGGTCCATGCATGACTCTGACTTTCATGCAAATGAGTTGAATAAGGATGCATGATGAGGTACAGGGGGAGCACCTCAGGGAGAGAGAGAAGCATGGAGGACTACATCAGAACCATAAGAAAAATATGAAGAGAGTCCAGAAGCAAAGGTGCTACTTAAGCCCTGGTACTCTGGACATATAGTCCCTTAGCTATGCTAGGAAGATCTCTAAGTGCAAAGCTAGGAATAATAATACCTGAGCACAACTGAGTGTGGTCCCCAAACCAGACTCCAAAAGAACAAGAGTTAAAACAAAACCAGAGAGCAGAGTGTTCCACAACCCAAGAAGAGAAATTTGTAAGACCTGGGAGATCTTACAGAAAACAATCAGATCTGCTGTTTTCCCCAGTGGTTTCTGGAAAAAATATAGCTGGTTGATGACCAGAGTCAGAAGCCAAATACTATTCAGAAAGGGGGCATGCAGATGAAACCACTCCCGTGCTCTACATGGCCATTTCCAGCCTTTGGATGCACCATGGACTTGCCTGAGGATGGATACATGCAGCAAGAAGGTCTGAGTTTCAGAGTCATGGCTCCCACCAGGGTGTGATTCTAAATAAACAGCATAACCTTCATTCCTGGGAGAAGTCCAGGAGTCTCCCAGGAACCAGCTCCTCTGGGTAGTTCAGATGAGAGGAAGGAACCTACACAGTTCTCTTGTCCCATGGACAACTGCCTGCGAATCTCAACAGTAAACCCATTCCAGGAACAGAGCAAAACTACACAGTGCTCTGGTCAGATAAATGGGGAGGCACTGAGATGCCAAGGGAGGTAGCAAGTGAGGATAATTGCTTTTCTATTGACTAGAAACAGACTTGCTTTGACATCCTTCTGGCCATGTCGAGATGAGGATTTACAGCTGCACTTGGGATTGACAATTTACAGGATGATTTTCAGGTGTCTATTCTCATCAGTAGATTATGTCTTGGTGTGCCAATATTTTTTCCGTGTCTAGAAGAATCTCTTGTAGCTCGTTGTCTCCATTTGATGCTTATCAGGAAGGATTTGGGCCAGTGTTGCACTCGCAGGCTTAGGAGAGCAACTTTCATCTTTCTGCTCTCAGACAAGGCCAGCATAGTAGGATATAGCTGGACAGCCCGTAGCACTGGCTTCTGTCCTTCACACTGTCTCTGTGTTGGCAGTTGAGATAGAACCTGAGAGGGAAACTCAAAAGATTTTTTGAAGATGCCCATGTTCTCTAATACGAAAGTATTGATTTTTTGAAACCTTGCAATCTTGTGGACAAAGTGGCCTAGCTAGTTTGGAGACACTAGGGACACATTCAGATGAAAATATAAAAAAAGAAAACTCATTTCCATAATACACCCATCACTAGCAAGTTGTCAGAACACATTAAAGACCTCGATGTGAACTCAGAATTAGTGTTGGGTTGGAATGCAAAATAAATGGATGAAAATAAAAATAGACAAATTCAAAAGTGGGTGCATTTCATCACCTGTTAAGTAATTGGTCCCATCAAGTATCTTGAACTGTTAGAATTTAGAGTGGTTTAGTCACATTGACAAGGAGACCCGATATGTGTTTCCAATCAATATAGTTTCTCTGAAGCCCAGTTTAAGGACCTATCTATCAATTGAAATGGAGTGCTGCTATTAGAATGAAATCTTCGCCCTCAACAATCCTACCTTGCTCTGAAGAAGAAAAGACCAAACCTACATAATTTTTTTTGAATATCCCATGGCTAATTAGATGAGATGATGAAAGATGTAGATTGAAAAAACAGCCATAAACCAAACATGACATAATTTAAATGCTGTAGGCATAGTTGACACATGACATAGTCTTCTAGTTGCCGTTGGTCATTCATTCATTCAATGCTGGAGCAACATTTCCTCTGTTGGGTTGACCCTGGCCTCTCTGATGTTGATCAATGTATGACTTGTTTACCAGAGTAGAATGCAACAGAGAGAGATGACAACTTCTGAGCAAAAGCAGTGCATTTTCCCAACTCCAACCTAAGATTCTCTCTGCTTAGCTGTTAATATTTCAACTTTACTACTGGTGCTTTTTCACCCTCAGAAGGAGAAGGTGCAAGGTCTAAAATGAGAGGACCACTTAAGTGTCCTCAAGCTTCTATTATGCCTCAGTTAAGGATCAGGAATGTGGGTGGACCCTGAAATATGGGAATGGAACCCAAAACCTATGACCTGGAAATTCTTCTTGGTCCTCACAAGACATAGCCAAGGCTCACAACCAACGATTGTCATGAACTTGGTTCAATGCTACACAGCAAGGACTGGAATTAAAGCCAATCCTGATTGAATGGATGAAAATGGATTGGTTTCCAGGTTATCCTACCAACTATACTTTAGACCTGCTGCTCTGTATCTATACTCTTAACTGTATGAAGCTTAATAGTAAACGTCTAGCAATTGAGTGAGAACAGAAAATTGGAATTCATGTTTTAAAGCTACTCATAAAATTGGGCCACACATGTGTGCACAGATGCTTGACAATGACAATGTGATCTTATTCCTTAAGTGAGTTCTGTCTGTTGTATATTCAAAACACAGGGCCCGTGTTCTAAGACTCAGGGGAGAAAAAGGCTTAAGGGGAATATTTTATTTTCAGTCCTGTCCAAATATCCATGCCCTGGATGTAAATGATCAAGGAAATACTGTTCAATGATCCATTCACTATGCTATTAAATTAAGTTGAAATTTAATTATCCCTTGAACTTTGCCTTGAACTTATGCAGTGGAATTAGACAAGATTAAGTATAAATTTTTTTAGCTGCTGGTCACTTAAATTTGAGTAAATAGTCCCAGAAATGAACAGGTGGATGCTTTAAGCCGAGAACAAATTTATCATGAAATACCAGAAATATATTTAAAAATAATTTCTATTCTTGCTTTCAGTCAAGAACAAATTCATCATGAAATACCAGAAATATATTTAAAAATAATTTCTATTTTTCTATTGAAAAATAATTTCTATTTTTAAATATAGACTATTTAATCATGACATTATGACTGTATATATAGCATTCAGAACCTAACATATTAAAGCCAAATATCAATAAAATTATGCATATTAGCCATAATTTATCAATATTAGTTAAATAATAGGCCATTTATATCCAAGTAAAGATTTATGATCTGGAAATAAAAAATATTGCAGAAAAGGTGTACAAAGAACCCGCATTGCTCATTTTCAATAATACTATGGATGCTTTGCTTTGAATTTTTGTGTAAGATTACAGAACACAGGAACAAAACTTTTCTTAAGCCTTAAACTCCACATATTCCTGAGTTTAATTCAAATAATAGGAACTTGAACCGGAGAAGGACAGAAGTTAAAATATTTGACATAATATTTTGTACAGAGCTACCAAATATTTAGCTAATGTTTTTCTAACATGTGTTAATGTCATAAATTAGCAAGATATTTATTTTGTAACTTTCAATTGGCCAATAAATGTAATCATTAGAAGGCTCTGGATTATGCTCATTCATTTTCACTTCCTCAGAGTGAATTTTTTTAATTAAGATAATTAATTAATATCTTAATTAAGTTAATGAAGATAATTTTTAGGGATAAGGTAAAAAGTTCAAGGGTAGATAGAGTAACACCAGCCTCATAGGTACAAGTTCTAGAATTCAACCCTAGTATCAACTGACACCCCAATCAATGCCCATGGGTATAGTCCTGATACCCCCCAAGCAATGCTAAGGTGGCCACTATACATTGATGACTTGAGAGATTTACCTGGGGGTGCCAGGGTAAGGAGGGTACTTAGTTGATGGCACTGGCACAAACCTTTTAACTTCATTGTGTGATCCGCCAAGAGTCCAAACGTTTTGGGTTCTTTCCATCTGTCAGAACAGGCATTCACCAAAGGATAACAAAAATCAACATAAATGGATGGGGGAGCAGCCAAAGTTTAGAAGAAGGAGATAATCACCCAAGATATTATATACCCAGGGGCCGGGCGGTGGCGCTGGAGATAAGGTGCCTGCTCTAACCTAGGATGGACCACGGTTCGATCCCCCAGTTCCCCATATGGTCCCCCGTTCCTGCCAGGAGTGACTTCTGAGCGAATAGCCAGGAGTAACCCCTGAGCGTCACCGGGTGCCAAAAACCAAAAAAAAAAAAAAAAAAGATATCATATACCTGATCTTTTCAGTCCCTTAGAATGAACATACTGGAAAAAGTGAATTTTTATCCAAGAAATCTTACTTCTTTAGTACTGGGGAGCTATGCCAAAGGGCTGAGCACATGTGCTGTAGGCAGAAGGCCCAGCTTCCATTATCTGCACTTTCTGGTCTTCAGAGCACTGCTGGGAGGGACCCCTGAGTACTGTTGGTTATAGTTCCTGGGCACTGCCAAGTGTGAACCAATCCTCCTCCTCCAAAAAAATGAAATGGAAATATTTTTATTTTCAACCAGGCCAACCTCAGTGATCCTCTGATCATTCTAGAAGACCATTTTTAAGGGTTCTAGAATTCTGAGGGAATTGTGACCAACTTGGCCAATTTAACAGTACCCTCAGGCATACCATCTTTCTTCATGGTTGTTGTCTGTATTTGAGACAGTCTTCCCTACGTGGAAGCTTAAAAACACACAACATCTTCAAAATCAAGCAGAGCATACTCACTGTGAATAAATGAATCTACCTCGAGGATAGAGTTTTAGATAATGAGTGGAAAAAAAAAAAGCATCCAAAAACCTAAACCTCTATTGCTCAACATTTTATGTAATTTTGATAACAAGGCAAAGTTTGCATCTGAAGTTTCAAAACCAAAAATAAAGCTCTCAGATTAAAAAAGAAATAAAAGTCCCACAATGTTCTTACTGGCACGTTGGAAGAAACTATCTCTGTTAGGAAGAGTATATTCCTTATTGAAAATGCCCCTGACTGCTTTTTGAGTTGAAGGAAGAGAATTTGCATATGAATCACTCAATAGTTCTAATGCAATCCAGCAGACCTTTTTTATAACTATATCTTTCCTCGACTTCTATGGAATAAAGAAAGTTATCAAAATCACATTCTAGGGAAATCAATGAAATATTTTTCAAGCAACCATTCAGCATTGAAAAGATCTCTTTTTTTTATCCAAACTAAATAATCACTCTTTCTTATCTCCATTTTTTTTACTATGCTTGTGAGTTTCTGCATTTCATTTGTTTGGCCCAGCTAAGGTCAGGAGAAATAGAAAGGAACTTCTGGGAATAATCCTTGGTTCTTTCCAATGCTTCCAGTTTTCTTTGTTAAAATCTAAATTATGCCTTTTCAAAAGAAAGGAGTTTTGGATTTTTCTCTTTACATTTCTATGAACCGGTCACAATATTTCTTTGCTGTGAATAAACACTCGTTTCTATCTAGACTTTCAATGTGTGTGACTTAGTCTCAAGTAAATGTATATATTTCACTCCACAAAACATACAGCATAGTAGTCTTCTCTCATAAAAAAATATGTTATTTGGAGACTTAAATCTAGGCACAATTTTGCTTGCTTACACCTACTCCTCTGTCGTCCCTGTAACATCATAAAACTTAGTAGCTAAGTCCATTTTGCCCTTGAATCTATTAATGAACTTCTTAGTTCATTTTCTGCTTCATTTTTTTCCCTTTCTTCTTCTTCTTTTTGCAGCACTGTTATTCTCTCTGAGTCTCACTGAAGGGTAGAGAATTTCAGGTCTCCAAAACTTCGTTTACGGAGGTTTCTTCCTTTAAATGCATCATCTGATAGTTTTCCTTATTTTTTTTTAACAGAAGTAGCATTTTCTTGTTCAAACTCTTCATTAGGAAGAAGAAAGAACAAACACAGCTGGAAAGATGCAGAGCTCTCTCTTACTCTGGGTGTATCCTTCACACCCCCAAAGAATACACCATCTACTGGAAAATTCCAGTAGCCTTCAGTGACTCATGAAAGATCTGGTCAGAACCTTGTGTTATTTTCTGTCTTGGGAATGAACATAGTTCTACAGCACAGTCTATTACTTCCTAGCAACAGAAGGTGTGAGTACTATGGTCCATTATCTTAGCAGTGATTTCCTGGTATTACTCGGTCCACATCTGCATGTTGCCTTTAAGAAATTACCTGCTCTCTGGCTCCTTCTATACTGCAAATCTAGCTAGCACGATGTTCTGTACAGCGTAATTAATGCTGTTTTTAAAAATATCAAACATCTTTACTTTAAAAACTGTGGTTTACAGAGTTTCTCATAATAGAGCTATTTCTGGCAGTCCATGTTTCAACACTAATCCCACCTCTAGTGTAATAACATTCCTTCCACCCTTGTTCCAGTTTCCCAACGTCCAACAAATCTGCCCTGGGCAGGTAGGTATAAATAATTTACTTAATATTGCTTGATGTAACTGAACTAAGTTTTTTTTTTGGGAAAAGTCCAAAACTTATTAAAATAAATTGGTAAAAACAGCCATATCTTGCAATGGGGTTATTCTGTCATTATTTGAAGGTTGACTAAGTTGTTTATTGCTAGCTGAACCTTCTGTTGTTTGTCTGGTTGGCTGGGTTCCTGTGGCTTCTATGATAATATCCTTTCTATTCTGTTATAGTTCTACTGGGAAGTCAGTCTTAAAGTTATAGAGGTGTCCAGGACTTTAAGGATCTATGGAGATGATGTATTCTTTGAGGGTGTGAAGATGCTCACAGAATCCAGGGTGACTTGGTGGTAGAAATGCAAGTGTCACAGCGTCTAGGAGGCAAATGGTTATTTCACACTGAACTGCACACTCTAATTCTAGCTCCTTGGGGGCAGTGGCGACTGTCCTTAAAGATTGTGATTCTGCTCTCCTTCCCAGATGGGGATAGCATGTGATTCAGAAAGAAAATGTTCCAGTTTCCTGACCAGTGTCTGGGACATACTGAAAAGGACCAACTATTAGAATATAAGTCTGGGATTCAGTTATGAAAGAAAGGATTCTGGAAATAGGATCAGAGTGAAGGGATTAAAAAACCTCTCAGGAGAGCAGGAGAGGTGAACGTGCATGCATATTTGAGCAGGTGTACACACATGTCTATATTCTACAATGCTGCTTTTCTCCCCTGTTTTTTCTTGTTTGTTTGTTTGTTTGTTTTAGGGTCTCACGCAGTGATGTTCAGAGGTTACTCCTGGCTATGCGCTCAGAAATTGCTCTTAGCTTGGGGGAGCATATCAGACACCGGGGATCAAACAGAGGTCCAACCTCGGTCAGACGCATGCAAGGCAAAAGCCCTACATCTGTGCTATCGCTCTGGCCCCTTTCTTCCTTCTTTAAAAGGTGAGTTATTCCCTCTTATAAACAAAATTTTGCACCAAAGCGAGATTTTTCTTGATTTCAATCACAGTCCATTTCCTGATTTATCAGCTAATGTTCATATAACAGATGAATCTCTTCTTCTTCTTCTTCTTCTTCTTCTTCTTCTTCTTCTTCTTCTTCTTCTTCTTCTTCTTCTTCTTCTTCTTCTTCTTCTTCTTCTTCTTCTTCTTCTACTTCTTCTTCTTCAGTATGAAAGATGTGATCACTCCTTGACTATCACCTAGAGATTAGGGCTAGTAACAGGAGGATCCATTTATCTTCTTCACTTCTTTCTTGTGAAAACATCTGATTGGCAGAGAAATCCTGTTCCTCTGAGAAACTTGCTCTGCTACTGGATGGTAGTAGTACATGCTTATTAAGCAAACTTTGTAACAGTGATTTGCTAGTTCTCTAATTTCTCATTTTTAATAGAGATCCATTTTATGTATCATGTTTAGACTATAAAATGAGATGGCAGTGACAAATAGTTCGCGGGGATGTCATATCTGTTAAATGAACAATGAAAAGGCATATACAACTATTAGGCAAAATTTAAAAGATCTGTTCCTTTCATCAGTCTTTTTTTCATTGCTAGGATGGTTATATTAAAGCTTAACCAAATGTATTTTAACTTTTTCCAGCTTCAGAGAAAAACAATGACTAAATATAAATGTCTTTTCTCTAAATATGTAAGGTTATTTAAACAAATTACTACCTTAACTTAGCACTTGTCTGTTGATTACATATATGAACTTGTAGTTGGAGAACGAGCTTTTGCACAAACTCACACCATTCATATTTTTGCACCAGAAAGCATTTATTTCTGGAGATTTTAAGGATGCCTTGCTGTTGGACCTCAAGTCTTCGTTCACATTAAAAAATCACTTCAAATACTTACTGACTTACCTCAGACTCTAATTTTTCAAGTTCCATTTTGCTGATGTGACTTTCTGGTGTTTGTTTCTCTGTTGTTGACAAAACTCTTAAATTTGAACACATTTCTATGGTATTTCTGCCTACGCACCTCATTGATTACTTTTATAGAGAAAAATTCTCCAAATATGTTTTCCTCAGGATGAAAACATGAAAAGGATAATATTTTTGTTGGCTGGATTTTTCAACTTAAATATATTCTCTGTTAATTTGCCCCCAGAGAATATTTATTCAGTAAGGATCACTTGTGTGTATTCGTGTATATATGTAGTTTCTCATGGATTAGGAATTGTTTCATTATAGGCCATAGATACCCAATTCATCAAACCTCCAGGAAGAAAAAAATTCTAGGAAGTAAATGATTGCCTGCAGGTGCAGTGGGCTTCTGATGTTCCAAAACTGGATCTCAGAAACGTTTCTCTGATTTCTCTTGAAGGATGGCATGATTCTCTGTGTCTGCTTTTCTAAAAATGGCCACAGAAACACAACAACCCTTTCTTGACTCGTCTTAGGGTTAACACCCATTAAGGCAGCCCATTAATGGCATGCGCATTAACACCCTGGAAGATGATGTGAGCAACCATTCAATAAGATCACCTAGAACAAGCAGATGAGACTATTTCTGAATTATGAGCTAACTGATTTTGGCCAAACCCCAGAATTCTGTGATTACTATACTCAGTAACAAGGCAGACAGACACATGGGAGACAAAAGAATGGATAGACAGGAAATAATTATACATGATCTTTTCCCTCGGAGCACTCATCACAGTACACATTTCACAGCTGTTTTATACACGTGAATCAGGTGAATTATATGAAGGAAGTTTGAGATCTGCAATATCTGGCTAGATACTTCCTGGAATATGGATTTATAGTAATGCAGTTCCCCTTGCTACCAGTAGGTGGGAGCCAAGTATAATGATCTGATCAAAATGCCCGATGCAATTAAAACAAGCCTAAAACAATATTTTTCAGTGTTCTTTGGGTGAGTCAGAAGAATAAATGGAAGCTAAAGATGCTCATCCCCCTGAAATACTACAATTTTATACTTTAATTGTTCCATTATTTGTTCCAAAAACCAACTTCGGGTTTGGAGAGCTTGGGCATGGTTAAGGCCCTCGCCTTACACTCAGCCTACTCTAATTTTGATCCATGTTCCTCATATGGTCTCTTGAACTGTGTCAGGAATGTTTCCTGAGCACAGAGCTAGGAGTAAGCCCTTAGCATTTGTAGATATAGCCCTCAAACAATGTCAAACATAAAAGCAAAAGCATATTTGTTGGATGTACAAATTTTTCTTAAATGTAGTGATACTGGCTTATGACTTTCATCCATGTAATTTTTTTTTTTTTGAGGTGGGATGATGGGTTGGGCCACACCAAGCAGTACTCAGGGTTACTTCTAGTTTTGTGTTCAAGGGTGAGTGAAAGTAGAAAGACCATAATGCAATGTTGCATACAAGGCTCAGTATAATCTCTCTGGTCCCACACTTTTATTTTTTATTTACAGATATGCGCAAACATGGCCACAGTCTAATTTTATTACTTCTTCATCTGCCTCAATCCTTGTACCCATTCGCACCAATTCTCATCCATCACCAAGTGTCTTCAACTACAGGATGTAGGAGAGAAGTGAGCATGCGAGTCTTTGGAGATGGGGTGGTGGGGATCACATTTTGCTTAGATCTTGTTGATAGGCTTTTACACACTTGGCCTCAATATTCCCTCTGGAACCTGAACTTAGCAGAGGGCAAGGCAGAGAGCTAAAACTCATCTCCCAAAGTTTGTGGGGATCAAATGCTTTCTCTGAGCAGAAGCAAGAAAATCTGGATGTATCAATTACCCACTTAATCTGTGGCACTCACAGATTTGGAGGTCAGAACCTGCTTTGAACACATTTCAGGATATCAGTTCTGCACTCACTTCAGAGAGCCTAACAGATTATGGAATAAGAATGTAAGAGCAAGAAGTTGAGTGAAAATGCCCAAATCCTCAGAGACTAAAAAAAGTCAGAAATAAACTCAACTAAATTTTCATTCAGTGGGTGGAGTGGAAGACTTATGATTGTTAGGGTGTTGCAAAAACTCTCACCAGATTCCGTGCACAGCATAGTGTCCCAAGTCTCACCAAGTGAAAATCCTGAGTACAAGTGGGTGTAGGTACCAAAATGACTGTAAGGTAAAGTTGTAATGCTTTGAGCACAATGAAGTCCAAAGATGAGCCATAGTAGCATGTAAGGTTGTCCGGGTTTCGTAGTCACCCCAACTCAACATGATAACATATGAGAAAAAGAAAAGATGAAACTGTAGGACAGTGTGGACTTGGGAACTTGGTCTAAGGACAGGCTCTAGTCTGTAGGGGGACAGTCTTATATTCCCTCTCTGAGGTCACAGAGGAGAGCTTATGAAAGTTATCCATGTCTTTGGAGAGCTCTGAGCCCAAGGAGGTCTGGGTCACATGAGGGGAGAAGGGGATGGGTTTGATAGAGGGAATCCTTGGGGAAGGGGTCACCAGCCTAGAATACCTGGGAGTACTGAATGAGGGAAGAGGCAGTTGGGGAAGGACTGGCTGAAGACTCTGGCAGGAGCTGTAAGATGCCAAGGAAATTGATATGGGGACTATGACCACACATACTGATCTGGGAGATGGCTATTACAGCATTAGAGCAGCTTAGGCTTGTCCAAGAAGCCCCACCCCAGAACTTTATTTCTTACTATTTTTCTGGTTCTGGTTAGTTGCATTTTCCTTTTCTCTTCTAGGATCTCATTGAAGGATTGGGAACACATCTCGCCAGATTAGTGGGTATCCACCAGGATCCTCCACAATGAAAGAGAGGTTACCACAGAGAAGGAGCAACACAGCAGTTTATATGAGAGCTTGAAGGCAGAGCTCAGTCTCTACATTCTCATTGGCCAGTGAGAAATCCAGAATCCTGCAGGAGTTCTAAATCCCTCCCCTATCTCAGTGGGATGATGACAGCACAATGGAGGGGGAGCCTAGGGCTTGTATGTCATGTTCCTAGGCAGGCACTTGAAATACTCTCCAGCCACCATGTGCTTCCCAACATATGCTCCCCAGCCAATGTCCAGAGTGAAGGAGAGATCCCAGAGGAAAAGCACATCTTTTCAAGCACGACCATTCCTGCCTCTCTCTAGCTTAGTCCATGATCTTTTCTTTCCCAGAGATCAAGTCCATAGATCCTTATTCTTTTTTTTTTTTTAAATTATTTTTTATTTTTTAATCATAGTGGTTTACATGATATTCACAGTAATATTCCATTATTCTTAACCCCTTCACTATAAGTCTGCCCCCATATGAAATACGGTTTTTATATTTTTATTCTGAACCATTATAAACCACTATTAAAAAAAAACCACTGGTAGTTTTGCAGGCTCTGTTCCTGAATCTGAAATACCATTTCTCTCTCTCTCTCTCTCTCTCTCTCTCTCTCTCTCTCTCTCTCTCTCTCTCTCTGTGGACAGCCAGAAATCAGTTACCATGATAGAATATTAGGTTAAAGTTCTCACTCACTAAAGGACTGTTTTCAACATGCGCTGCATGTGGAAGTTCAAACATGAACCCAGAAGAGCTAGCTCCAAGGACTTGAAGACAAGTATTGTGTGCTGAAGATCTGAGTTTGTCTCCTACACTGCCTAGTCACCCGAGCATGCCATTAGCAACTTCTGGAGTCCTTGTTGGTAGTAATAACTGAACTCTATTGTCTCTTACCACTAAACAGAACCAACTTCTGACCAATAAGAACTTCTTTAACACTGTAATGCAACAAGAAATCAAAAAGAAGGCTACATTATTGACTGTAACTTGTTGATTATGTGTAGTTTTAGAAAATTGCTTTGGTCACTCTCCACTCATCAGCACCGTAGCATCATCCTACACTAGAAGTCCTGGACTATAATACCTGGAAGTGTTTCCTGAACCTCACACATATTACTGAGCAATTGAGGGAGGCAGGTAGAGTCAATTCCATG
>PVKC010009692.1:0-26520 GCA_004027635.1 Crocidura indochinensis | reverse complement strand
CTGATATCAATGTCTTTAATTCATTTGATTTGACCTTTGTTCATGCTGTTAAAGAGAGGTCTGAGTTTGTTTTTTGGTATACGGTTGACCAACTGTCCCAATATCTCTTGCTGATGAGGCTTTACTTGCTATACTTTGTGTTTCTTGTCCGTTTTTATCAAATATTGATATTATATTTGAGGGTCATTCTCTGAATACTCAAATCTATTCCATTAATTTAAGGGTCTGTCTTTATTTTAATATTATGCTATTTTAATTATTATTATTGCTTTGTTTTACAATGAGTTGGGTAAACTTATGCCTCCCATCTTCTTTTTCCTAAAAATTACTTTAGCTATTTTGGGTGTTTATTGTTCAAAATAAATTTTAGGAAGATTTGATCTACTTTTTTTTTAAAAAAAAAAGACATAGATATACTTAGAGAAATTGCTTTATATCTGTACAATAATTTGGTGACTATTGCCATTTTAATTATATTAATCCTTCCAATCCATGAACAAGTTATATGTCTTCATTTCCTTCTGTAATTTTTTTCTTGGTTTTATAGTTTTATAAACTATCTTCTTTACATCTTGAGCTTGGTCTGTTCTATACACCAAACAAACTAAATCATCTGTTACTTGCAGTGTTTTATAGTTTTCTTTGTATAGGTTCTTCCACTCTGTAATTAAGTTGACTCCAAGGTACATAGGTTTTTGTGAAAGAAATTTACTTTTAAATCTCTGTTTCTTCTCTATCATTGTTTGTATATAAAAAGGTCATGGATTTTTGCAGCCTGCCATTTTGCTATATAAATATATTATATCTAGAAGCTTTTTGGTAGAGTCTTTAGGATTTTCCAAATATAGTATCATGTCATCTTCAAACATTTAGAGATTAACTTCCTTCTTTCCTATCTACATGTACTTAGTATGTATTTTTTTCTGTTTGTTATGGCAAGTAACTCCAGTACTATGTTTAATAGAAATGATGAGAGGGAAAGTTTGTCTTGTGCCATGTTTTAAAGTAAAGGCTTTCAGCTTTTCCCCAATGAGTATAAAATTTGTCATGGACTTGTGGTAAATGGCCTTGACTACATTGAGAAAAGTTCCTTCCAATCCCATCTTGTTGAGAGTTTTTATCATGAATGGGATTTTACTTTGTCAAATTATTTTTCTGCATTTATTGATATGATCATATGATTTTTATTTTTCCTTTTGTTGATATGGTATATCATGTTGATTAACTTGCTATATTAAAACATCCTTGCAACTCTGGAATAAATTCTACTTGGTCATGGCATATGACCTTTTTTTTCTTTTTGGTTATTAGGTCACACCCAACAGTGCTCAAGGGATACTCCTGGCTCTATGCTCAGAAATCGCTCCTGGCAGGCTCAGGGGGCCATATGAGATGCTGGAATTTGAACTGCCATCCTTCTGCATGCAAGGCAAATACCCTACCTTCATGCTATTTCTCTGGCCCTGTTTATGACCTTCTTAATGAGATGTTAGATCCCATTTGCTAGGATTTTGTTGAAGATCTTTGCATCTGTGTACATCAATGATATTGCTCTGTTGTTCTCTTTATTTGTGGTATCTCTGTCTATTATTGTTATCAGGGTATTGTTAGCTTCATAAAAATATTATTTGGGAATATTTCTGTTTCTTCAATCCTGGAAGATACTTAAAGAATAGGCAGTAGTTCCTTTTTAAAAGTTTGGAATAATTCAATAATGAACCCATTGGGTCCTGGGTTTTTTTTTTTTTGGAACAATTTTGATTACCATTTTAATTTACTTGATAATAATAGGTATGTTCAGATCATCTTGGTTCAAACATGGGAGCTTAAAGAATTTCTAGAATTTATCTTCTCAGACGTTACTCCTGGCTTTGTGCTCAGAAATCAATCCTGGCTTGGTGGACCATATAGGATGCCTGGGGATCAAATCACAGTCCGTCCTAGGTCAGCCACTTGCAAGGCAAACGCCCTATCACTGCACCACAGCTCCCGCCCCATTTCTTTTTCATTTCTATTTCAGTTTATTAAGTTTCTCTTTCTCCTTTTGTTGTGAGTTTTTATCAATATTTTTGTTTCAAATAACAATTATTGTAAAAAATCATCTGCAGTATAGATAAAAGCTTACAGATTAAGTTTCTATCTTATTTATAGGGTTGTCTATAATTGATTCTATTTAAATTGAAGGCTAATTTTTAATTTTATTCTTGCTTAATAAAACTATCACAAAATTTTTCTTTTAAATAAATTAATTTGGTGCTGGGAACATGCTGGGGTATATATCTTGCATGCATGACCCATGAGTTTGTTTCACAGAATTGAATGATTCTATAAGCAGGTTTTATTTAAAATCATGAATAGACAACATAGTGGTCTTTGCACTTCCATGTCCCATGGTCAAGCCTGGTTCAATTCCTGTAACCTCTGATCCTCTGGGGACTGCTAGAGTGATCATAACATTTGGTTTGCCCCCTCCAAATGAACAAACAACACCATAAATAAATAAATAAACAAATAAATAAGATTGCAGTATTTTCTAGAAAATAATGCTAAGGAAATAGTATCTAAGAATATAAAATACTTTTATATTTTATGCAGTTTTTAAGTTTTTATATAATTTCAGTATTTTTATATATTATGCAGTATTTTAGTAAAACTACAGATTTCTGAGAACAGTCAGGTAAAAAATTTAATAATAAAAATTTAAAAAAAGATTAAAAATTGTCCCAACTATATATTAGTATCTGATTTAAAATTTAACTTAACTTCATATTTGACTTTAATACAACAGTAGAATAAAGTATTCTATAAATATCTACTGTAATTATCCTCTCTTCTGGTCTTATTATATTGTCATGTTATATTATATTGTCATATTATAATATAATAAATAATAAAAATATAATAATTGTCTTATTTTATTGTTAGATTATTTACTTTATAATAAATTTATACAAATTTTAAAACTCTACAAAATTAATAAAAAGCCTTAAATTAAATAAATATTGAATGTAGTTTAAATAGTATTCACATATTCATTAATTTAATCCTATCCTAATCTATGTAACAAGTTAGCTACTATCTTTGATTCTTTATGAATTACCTGTGACTATCTACTTTTTTCAGGAAGGCTCTTACTTACCTAAGTAATAGAAAAGCCTTTAAAATGTTAGACTTAAAACAATAAATATGACAGCAATTATTCTTATCAGAAAAATATGTGTACTTAAAGGCTTTTGTTTGTTTGATTTTTGGGTCACAATGACTATGGCTGTGTTCAGGGTTTACTCCTGGCTCTACACACAGAAATTGCTCCTGGCAGGTACGAGGGACCATATGGGATGCTGGGATTCTAAGCACTTTCCTTCTGCATTCAAGACAAACGCCCTACTTCCATCCTATCTCTCCACCCCCACCTTTTTTTTTTTCCCTCTGGTTTTTGGATTACTCCCAGCGGTATTCAGGGGTTACTCCCAAATCTGTGCTCAGAAATCGTTTCTGGTTAGGGGGACCATATGGGATGCTGGGAATTGAACCAAGGTCCTTCCTGGGTCTCTGCGTGCATGGCAAACCCCCCACCTCTGTGCTACCTCTCTCGCCTTGTCTTTTTGATTTTTATGTAAATGTTTTTCAATCTGTATATATCAACACATCAATTTACAAAATTCTATATTTCTTATCTTGGAGAAAAATTAGACATTTTTAAGTCTGAGTTGAAAAGAACAAATAGAAATAAATAAGGGAGTAAAGAAATATCTAATATAAAATCTATTATAGATCCCTTAAGACATGCATTTGTTTACTTTCATTTTTTTCAAGAAATAGACTTATTATATTTCAAATATCTCATATACTTTAGTATGAAGACACTATTCTTAATATCAAGAAATACACAATTAAATGTGAAAATATTCCCCCTAATGGCAGTGTGAAATTGCATTATGTATGCATAGAGGGAGCCCAATGTCACAAATACATCTGTATAGAGACTTTAAAGAAAGTTTTATGCAGTACAGGACAATTTTGCTGTCATTTTCAAAAGATATAGGGATGATTTTTAAGACTGAAATTAAAATATTTATAAAAGGTGTTGGCAAAAATATGACATGTAAATTAAAGTAACTGAAATGTAGATTTTAAACAATGTTAATTTGATTTTTAACACTTACAAGGTATATTATTTTTCCCTGAAATAATTATGATTCTAAACTATGATGAGTTAAGTTAATGCCAGCCTGCTAAAGACCCTAAATATATAAACTACTATAATGTGAAACTGACAAGATAAATCTTCATTATACAAAGAAGAAAGAAATATCAGTTTTTGGATAACATACCCCAAGAAAAAAAGCTGTTATGTAAATAAATCATAATCTCACTGACTTGCAAACCAAGACTTTTGAGATTTCTAAGATCTTAATCTGTACATTGATCAATTTAAGAAGATAATGAGAATATTGAATGGAAAATGAACAGGAGATAGCCTGCATCAGGAGAGCAAGTAAACTGAAACAAATTCTAGAACTATGACTATAGAATTCGCTTCCTCATTATTCTACCTGTACTTCTACTCTCTAATACCTATATGTATATCTTTTGTATTTACTTCTTTTCCTTGGCATCTTTTCTTTCATCCACCCCCCTTCCCTCACTCATTTCTCTGTCTTCCTTTCAATAATCTTGATGGCATTGGTACTCACAATATAATACAAAAATAAGCAAGCAGTTTCTGAGTTACATTTTTTTAGGTTGTAACAGGACACTCAACTTTTATAGAGTAAAAATAGACATTTCAATGAATTTGAATGAATATTAAGCATATCAGTAAAGTTGGTATAGTTGATTCAACAAACTTTATTTTCTTATATCTGTTTAGTTTTTTCCCAATAGGAAATTGTCTACAATAGAATTATAGTAGTTATCTATGAGAAGAAAGATATTATGTTAAAAATGATTTTCCATAGTTACTACTATTATTTTTATTGATAATAAAATAAAAGTGAGCTATTATTTCAAGGCATCTAATTTTATATTGTTTTTCCCAAAGCAACACTTCTGCAGACATACATATTGCTGTTTCTGGGAAAAAAATAAACCTATTTTCATTAATTTCTAGAAAGCACCTATACTCATCACTATACCACCAACGTCCTCCTAATATTCATTTATGCCTGTTGCAACTGCTTTCTTTTTATAGAAGAGTCATTTCCAAAGAATTTATTTTAAGATATTTTCATTTATTTCAAAAACTATATAAAAGCAATAGTTTTTTTTATAAAATGCCTAAAACACTCCTTCTGTGTCTAAAGTATATTTTTCCTTTACTCTTTGTTACCCCATTGACCAAAATAATTTTTTCTTTATATTACCCATCTGAATCCTTTGACCTTTTCTGGAAAAAGGTTATACATGGTTTATAAGCCAAGTTAACACAATGATTGCCATCATAGGACCATTAGTCTTGACCTTTCAGTGCTGCTATCTTTATTTTTTTGTAACAAGCTATTGATTACCTTAAGAAAGTCGAGATAGAAATCAAAATGCATCTAAGAAAATGAAGAAAGCTGAAGAAAATAAACTGGATATAAAAGTAGATGTAGGATAGCATTGAAATGGCAAGGAAGATAAAATTCTTAGAATGAAAAGCCTGTAAAGGACCTTGAGAGGTCACAACAGCATTTAGCTGTGTCTTTAGATAGACAAACCTATTGTAGTTAGTTAATCCTGCAATCTATCTTGAGATATACATTATTTCTATGTTTTTTTTATTTAATACTTGATGTGATTATAAAATGTGATTTCCAAATTAATAACTTTTTTAATTTGGTTAGTTTTATCCATAAGTGAAGTAGAAAATAATCCACTTTCCTCTTCCAGTACAAAAAGGTCAAATGAGGGAACATTTTATTATTCTGGCTCAATGTCAATAGTTGAAGAAATTTCTCTTCCTTGGTTTATACTCATCTGTTAGTTTGATAAATGAAGCTGCTAGGTTTTACCATGATCCCTTCTTTCACAGCAAAGAACGTTTATTCTTCAGCACAGCACAAGTAAGATTAGTGGATAGATCCTCTGATCTCTAGTTCTATGTACTATTCACACATCATCTTTGGGCTAATCCAGAAATCTCACTGCAATTCACTTCTCAACTGAATGGAAATACTATGTGGGTTCTACTGTGTGACTGCCATTTATCACTAGCAAACCTGTTCTCTTTAAGAAACTGGAAAAGCATCTCATTTTATTTATGTAAAATTACCCTTTTATAGGAATTTCACAATGAGATTATAATAGACATTTTAGTAACTTGAAATTATTCAACAAGTTAAAACCCTCAAGACATAATAAAGTTGTTAATTAATGTCCCCAGACTTTTAAAATTTTAATGTGGTTTTATTCATCACATTTTGATATCATATTTACAGTATTGTTGCACAGTGAGAGAAATCAGTTATGTAAAATATACTACTTACTTTCTATTTAATACTATAGCTTATATTTTACTTTGAGAAACTTTATTTTCAGAACAAGCAATTATGCCTTTTAACTTGCTAGTGTAATTGCTACATTCAGGGTAACATTGTACGGTGGGAAATGACTAAAAATTTGCTTCAAAGTTCTTGTATTCATTGCACTTTAGTTAATATGTTTTAAAAAATGTTTTTCCTATTTACTATGTTAAACAACTGGAAAAATTCATCATGTAGTATTCAAGTCACTATTAATTCCAGAATTATGCATATTAACCAGCTTAAAAGTCTTACAAAATATACTTTACAGGATAATTCAATGGAAATGTATAAATTTATAGCTATATTTCAACCTTGAGATTTTTTAATACCTTATAAATAACAAGTTGGATTACTTAAATCCCTCAATAGAAACACAACCTTATAATAGTACACTTATCATGCAATTTTCTTTGTGAAATTCTCATAGTTTCATAATTAGGATAGTTTTATTCCTATTAATCACAACCTCTTATAATTGTTATATTCCATCAGAAAAAGTATTGTCCTATTATACTTAGTATGCACAGGCTATTAGAAGAATATATGCAGAGAAAGAGTTCACATATATTAATCCATCAAAGTTCGTTTCAAAAAATTTAGAATTCTGATATTTTCTTTTAAATATTACCATTATGTGTCATGGGATTTTCTTTAAGGTTCAGAATAAAGAGAATGTATACTGGATACTGATGTTGAAACCTGTC
Organism: Crocidura indochinensis; assembly: GCA_004027635.1. NCBI lineage: Eukaryota > Metazoa > Chordata > Mammalia > Eulipotyphla > Soricidae > Crocidura > Crocidura indochinensis. Next base: position 19,307 of record PVKC010009692.1, on the reverse strand, counting down.
TCAGGAGGTTTTAAAGTTTAAATTAATTTAGATGTCAAACAAGTTATTTTTAGCTTTATCTTAACTACTTTATAAAGATAGTTTTATTATCTCACATTTTACAAGGAAAAGTAAAGTTATTAATTTTTATCAAGTACTCTCATTTCGTAGTTTCCAGAATTGATATTTGATTCCTAAATAACCACCTCCAAAATTGTAACTATTTGAATAGGAGTGGACTTCCAAGAAGTAATCTCGAAACCCAGGGGATATTCCTAAATACTTTGCCTGGCTGTGTAGGTCAAATAATATAATGCATAAACCAATGGGGCCATTCCAAACTGTGCAGTGGAAGCCATACAATTCTAAGGACAAAAATTGGGGTCTTATGCATACCTGATATACATATCTGTATTTGAGCCATTTCTTGATCTCCTCAATGGCTTTAATTTGCACAACATTATTTTTCCTTTCTTTTAAACCAAGTTTGTACAGGTTTTGGACTTGTGCCTGGAACAAAGTTAAGAAAGACATCTCCAATGTCAATCAGTGAAAGTCAAGACTAATCAAAGTGGTTTCAAATTTTTTAGCTTTCTCATCTTAAGTAAACATTTCCCAGAATAGAATATCATTTGAAATTCAATCAAATCAAAATTCTAAAATAATTCTAAACTAATCAATACAATGTATCAGCATTTTATTTGGGGTGGTCTGAGTTGTACTGGAACAAAAGTTAAAATTAGATAAAAAATATTTTTCAAAAATACTTATGTGTAATTCTGTTTTAGTGTAAACCAAGGTTAAAACTAAACACATTTGTTTTTAGTCCCTAAAAATATCAGAGAAAGGGGCAGAGAGATAGCACAGTGGTAAAGCATGCAGAAGGACAGTGGTTCGAATTCAAGCATCCCATATGGTCCCCCGAAACTGCTGGGGGCTATTCCTGAACATAGAACCAGGAGTAACTCCTCAGTACTGCCAGGTGTGACCCCCCAAAAAAAATCAGAGAAAAACAGCTGATGGATAATTTAAAACTTCAAATTGATTTGAAATTCCTAGACAAATTGCTTTGGAACTCTAGATATTTAATATATGTACATACTGGAAATAAAGAAATTTAAATTGATGATAAAAATATGCAAAGTATAATGCTGCCCTCTAATAACACGTTAATGATCACTGTATTTTCTTCTAATTATCGACCTTTTAATTTCTCCAGAGAGGTTTAGTTAGAAAAATAGATACATATATACACATAGTGATAAAGAAATCTCTCTTTCTCTGTTCTTCTTTCCCTATATATAGATCTACATATAAATATAGATATTTGTTGTTATTTTTTATTAATTATATTTCTGGGTAGCCTAACAGATCAAATACATCCACAATGTTAAAGGAGCCTCACCTGAACCAACATCTTAACTATTTCTAATTAATGTCAAATTATAGAAGAATTCATGAATAACATGTATGCATCTTTCGACTCTAAGAGAGATTAATAAGAAACTGTGAATAGGGGCTGGAGCAAACAATAGTACAGCAAATAAAGCACTTTCCTTGCACACAACCAACCAGGGTTCAATCCCCAGGATCCTATACAGTCCCCTAAACTTGTCAGGAGTAATTCCTGAGTTCAGAGCAAGGAGTAAACCCCAAGCATCACTGAATGAAGTCCACCCCCGGAACAAAAAAATAAAAATTTCGGGTCCAAATAAACAAAAGAAGCCAAAAAAAAAAAAAAAAAAAAAAAAAAAAAAAAAAAAAAAAAAAAGAAAAGAAAGAAAAGTAAAAGAAGAACGCATGTTATCTACGTGGTTCCAAAGCTTTTTTAAATAAGATTAGCTAAAGCCAGGACTTTAGAAAGAAAGAAAAAGGTCAGTTATGAAGATTATTCTGTTTTCTGTAGAAATTTCTCAAAAATTACAGAGATGTGATTCTCTACAATTCAGATGGTGACTCATTCAGCTATTTCATAAAAGAGGTTGGGCCAGAGCGGTAGCACAGCAGTAGGGTGTATGCTTGCCTTGCATGCAGCTGACCCAGAACGGACATTGGTTCCCAGATGGTCCCCCAAGCCAGGAGTGATTTCTAAAAGCATAGCCAGGAGTAATACCTGAAAGTCACCAGGTGTGGCCCAAAAATTGAGAGAGATAGAGACAGAAAGAGAGAGAAAGAGAGAGACAGAGATGGTGACAGAGACAGAGAGACAGACAGACATAGAGAGACAGACAGAGAGAGAGAAGGATCAAACTGAAAATCCAAATAGTACTTCTGACTGCCTCCTGTGGAGAAAATTTCTAGAGACCAGGGTTGAAGAATTTTTAAATAGTGAGTTCTCCTGAGTCTCTGAGTTAAGAAAAGCAACATTTAGTCATTAAATTTGTCCAAGTACATAATTGTGGTAATTTCTCAAAAATTTGTATAGTTTCCCATATCCAGATTGTGAGTTTAGATTAAGGATAATCAATTATTTGTTTAAATGCAACATGTGGAGAAAAACAAGGAAAAACATTAGCTTGAGAAATAATAGCCATATGTTAGAAAATTCATAATCAATTCCATCATATAAGCAAAACAAAAACTGAAAAAAAAAATCTTAAGCAAACTACAGTATGATGTCCACAAAGCATAGGTTACAAATATATATTCTCTCTACTTTAACCAGAATTGTGTGAAATAATTATAGTAAAATAAATATATTTGAGAGACCAGAGAGATAGCACAATAAGAAGGGAATTTGTCTTGCTTGCAGCTGACCCGAGTTGGATCGCTGGCATCCCATATGGTCCACTGGGCTGCAAGGAGTAATTTCTGAGCTCACAGCCATGAGTAACCTGTGTGAAGCACTAAGTGTGGTCCAAAGCAAACAAACAAAAACATTTGAAATTTTAGTTGTAATAAAATTTCCCAGTAGTTCAGTATAAAAAAAAAAAGAATACTCTTATGATATTTTGTTGTTGTTGTTGTTGTTGTTATTTTGGGCCACACCGTTTGACGCTCAGGTGTTATTTCTGGCTATGAGCTCAGAAATCGTCCCTGGCTTGGGGGGACTATATGGGACACTGGGGAATCAAACGTCGGTCCATCCTAGACTAGAGCTTGCGAGGAAGATGCCTTACCTGTAACGCCACTTCTCTGGCCCCACTCTTAAGACATTTTAAATATAATTTAAAATTAATCCCTAAATTCAAAATGTTGGCAAGTTTATGGTTTACAATATAGTTCTTCCATTATACATTGACTAAATGCTGTTTAGTACAAAATAAAAGCTGAATTATTTTGGTAATTTTATAAGATTTTCTTACAAAAGGTGCATTTAGGACATAAAAATCATTTCATATCCAGAGAGCTATACAGATTAAGTAATGTTCCAGGAGAATCATGTCTCATAGATTTTGATTTTATTTTCTTTAGTATATTTTAAGCATGGATTCTGATAATTAGAGTCCTCCTAACATAAAAATATTTGTTTAGTTACCCAGAGGTCTGATGAGATTAGACTGGTAAAGACAAGAAATAAATATCAGGATAACTTGTATAATTAATACCTTATTTCCACAGATATTTAATGAAATTCAAACCATCTATTTTTAAATTTTCTAAGTTTTTGAAGCATATTTCCATATTTTATTACAAAAACCTTAGTAGTATTTCTAATTATGATGTAATTACATTACGTTTCTAACTATAATGAAAGTATATATAAATGTTTTAAGTAAAAAATATAAGGAAACAATTGTTCTTAAATAACTGTGTTACTTCATTTTTTTGTTTCTATCTCAATGTGAATGCCTCTGAAGTTAATATTAAGAAGATAACTTACATAAAAACAGAGACGATACATGTTTTACTTCAGTATGTGGCAGAAATGACAATCTTTTGCCAAAATGCACAAGCACTATGGGATTGTTCGAGAAATATAATTGCACATAAAAGAAATTAGAGCATTAATAGTACACCATTATAATTAAGGTAAGAGAAAATAGTAATAATTTAGAGGTTTTTTTTTCTTGTATCTTCTCCAGATACTGAGTAAGTATAATATTGTGCCTTGAAAATTACTGTAGAAAAATGAAACATCAAACTATAAAAACATTTAATTAGATGCAGTGACAGAAGCTGCAGAATCTTTTGTATATATTAAGTTCTAAAATTTTAAAGTCAGAGTAACAATACATCCTTCATGCAGAGGACACTTCTGAGTTCCAAACATACCAAATGGAGCAAAGATTTTTGCTAGAGCATAACCAGACTGTAGACTCACTAATTTACATTAGATTTCAGATAGTATTTGAAAACAACAAAGGTTGTTTTTCTTGTTCTAGGTACAGGTTCGAGTTTGACAATAATTGTCAGACTAGTTGATTCTGTGGTGAAATTGAAAATGAAGAGAGGGGCCCGGGAGATTGCATGGAGATAAGGCGTTTGCCTTTCATGCAAAAGGTCATCGGTTCGAATCCCGGGCCCCATATGGTCCCCCGTGCCTGCCAGGAGCAATTTCTGAGCATGGAGCCAGAAGTAACCCCTGAGCACTGCTGGGTGTGACCCCCCCCCCAAAAAAAAAGAAAAAAAGAAAATGAAGAGAGATGAAGCAGGGAGTGAGAGAATAAGATTAAAGAGGAGTGCAGAAGAGAGAGAAGAAAAGCAAGAAGGGAAAGAGAAAGGAGTTGAAGAAAGAAGAAAGGTAAGGCTGCTTTAGGATAATGATGGAGGATTCCTATACTAAAAAGTGTGATGGAAGGACACATTTTATCCTTTTTCTAAATAGGACAAGCACATATAAAGACACAGGCTTTGCTTATATCAGCATTCCTCTTCTATTAGGTGTTATGTCAGCCTGATTTTCTAGATTTGTGAAGCCAGCCCATACTGGTTAATGTCAAGGTACAGAAAGAGACAAAATTGAGAATTCTATCATCACCTGAATAATGATGACTTTATTTTGATTAATCTTATATGTACCATTCACAATTTTTCTGGCTTGGAATTAACTAAGAGTTCTCACTTTGGTACAGATCATTTAGCAGGTTGAAAGAGAAAAGAAAATGTACTTCTGCTGCCATAAGGAACAATTTCCAAAGGAAAGAGCAGTTTTACTCGTACTTGAATTGTGCTTGGTGTTTATCATTTAGAACAGTAATGTCTCTGTGGATATACTATGATTTCAAAAACTAAATCACATTTTAATCTGTATTTAAATTAGCTTTAAACCTTTGATATGCATTTAAAATGTTTTATTAGTTATAATATATGGAACATTAATAAAAAAGAGTGTTCATTTTACTGATCATGAGGAAAAGATGCTGATTTTGCTATATTCTCAACATCAATGCTTCATCCTGTGGTTACTAATTGGAAGAAAATCAAATGAACAAAGGCCTGGATTTCACTGCAGGGATATCTTGAAATTTCTTCACATCTTCCTCTTTTTTTATATGCAAAATTTTGTATCAATATTCTTACTAATACTAAATATTAATTTATACAATTTAATATTAAAGTAGAATGTGATAAGTTATACAGAGAGCATAGATATATTAAAAGCTATCCCTTTTTTCTATATGGAAATAATTTCTTTGAGGCTAAAAATATTTAAAATGTTCAGCCTTTCTCCTTCCCCATAAACTCCTTATTTTACTTTCTTCAGTTTACTTTAGTAAACTAGTCAATTGTAAAAGTCAAATCTTATTCTAATATTTATTGTTCTTGGGCTTCTCTAAAAATATTATAAGCAAAGGCATTAAAGAAAGAAATGCAAGATCTTATATAATGAGATGACTAGAAAATAAAGCTAATGTTTCCTATGATGACATCATCAAAGTCTTTAAATTTCCTTTTGTGTATTTCTGATTTCTGATAACTTTTTAAATAAATTCTCAACAACTCCTCAAAGTTGGACATATATATATAATATATAATAATATAAAATAGCTATAGCTGAACTCACTAGATTTTTGTTTGTTTTGGGACCACACCCTACAGTGCTCAAGACTTACTCTGCACTGAGGAATCACTCCTGGCGAGTTCAGGGGGCATTATGAGGTGCAAAGGAATCTAACCTAGATTTGCCACATCTAAAGCAAATACCTAACCCCTGAACTCACTAGAGAGTAGGCATCGTCACCCAAATCCAGAATTCAAAAAAAAAAGTGATTAAGAGCTAAATAACCAAATGCCAGAATGAGTCTAAAACTATCGATGGCCTCTTGGAACTTATCTACTTCAATAATTTGTTCTCAAAAATTGTGGCTTTTAATCGCTGTGCTAGGACTGTAGAAATGACTTGAGCCCAAGCAAGATGATTCATGAGTAATGGAGTTTCTTCAAAAGGACAAGAACTGTGAGATACTATGTTCATTTCAGAAGAGTTCAAAGGGATGTCTGAGATAAAAGGGACTGATTCAATTGAAATATTTATTTATAAAAAAAAAAAAAGGACTGACTATTGTAAGAAAACTTGTCTATTTCAGTTGGCATCTCTGTTGAAAAATTAGAGTTTATCCCAGAAGTTTGATATTAGAGAACATTCCTCTTGCAGATTTGTCTTTAATATTTCTGAACATCTCAACATAAAACAAAAACAAAACATAGGTTGGTTGTTAGTTGAATATATATGATAGTAGCAAATAGTTATTTCCGGAAAGTCAGACTCATTTCAGGAGTTAATGGTTTCTCACAGATACTTCCTTAGATTATGAACCCACAGGGCATTAAATAAGTAAACATATACAAAAGAAAATAAGCTTCCATCAATAAGCAAAACCTGGGGTGATGGTGGAGGATAGGGGAGGCAGGATGGTAATGAAGGTGGAGGGAAGACAATTCGGTGATGGGAATTCCCCTGATTCAATGTTAACATGTACCTGGAATATTACTGTGAACGATATGTAAGCCACTATGATTAAAATAAAAATCATGTTAAACAAAGAACAAGCATATGTCATGGAATTATTTCAAGTTATAAGAAAAATAAAGAATTGGGGATGAAATACCAGCATAATATATTAATTTATATATTTAAACATGCCTAAGATATTATATATAAAATGTTCTTTTATTAAAAAAAGTAAGTACTAAAGTAATGGATAATAAATAGACAATTTTTGTATATTTTTTATTCTCTCATTAAAAGGACTGCAAATGTTCACCAATATATCCTAATACTGTGAAAGAGAAAATATTTAAGTATATCTTATTGCCATTAATAAAACTCACGGGCTAGGTGAGTGAGTTACTTAAAAAAGGTTAGTCCCTTTAAAGTTCACTATGTCCAATATGCATTTAGGAAAACACAATTTTGGGGGAGGAAGTGAAGACAGAAGAGACCCTTCATTTTCAACTACTCTTTCAGGCATGTCTTTATCATATAAATATAATAAATCTCAGTCATGATTATGCTCTGATATTCCTAAGTTATTTCAGAAGAAAGTTCTTCTGAATATGCGGCCTATGAGGATAATCCTCTTGGCTAATACTTTCATGACTTCCATGATACATAAAAAAACTTTTAGTTTAGTCCTATGAAGAACAAGACTTTTATTTTTCCTTTTCCTTTGAGCTTGATTTTTGACATCCTCTTCCCTACCTACAGCTAGTTGAACTGAAATGCTTGATTTTTCAGAATATGAACTTAAAGCTTACTCAGTATTTACAGTGACATTTTTTCCACTTATAAGTATTTCCTATTCATACTTTTGTTTTCAATTTAAATGTTACTAAAATAGGATTTTTCAAATTAAGTGTTGCTAAATTTTTACTAGATGTTACTAAATAGAATACTCCTATATTTTTCCTTATACAACATGTGGTGGTTTATTCCCTTGTGTATATTTTTGTTTCTTCTATTGTGAGCTAATTATCTAAATATATAGAAATTCAGAAGTTTCCTAGAGAGTTAGTTTTCCTAACTCCCTGCCTTCTATCTATTTCCACATTTAAGCATCCTCATAAATATTATCTTAAAAACTCCTTGTGAGATCCTGTAATTAACAGTTTTTTTCAGGTTTGCCATGGTGAATTTGTGTATCTATATCTGTTTTCCAGACTTAATAATTCTTCAATACAGAAATTATAATTATGCTATACCCAAATAACTATAGTACACACTAAAAATACGAATATTTTATTAATATTTTTAAAATAAAGTATGCTAATTATGCTTTAATTCATGGCGAATAACATTGAAAATCAATATTTAATGATATATATTAATTTAACACTTATCAAGAACCAGGTATATAATTCAAAATTCCATCAATATTTATCATAAGTTTTAATTTACATTTATTTGGATGATAGAAATGAACTACAAAGAACTGTGGTATTGGTATAAAGAAAAGTAGCAAGTTTGTGACAAAATCATGTTTGATAGTCATGTGGACAGATTTCTCTATCTAAACTTTATTTGTAAAACTTGAACCACATGAGGGCTTCTTTCAGTTGCCTTTTTTCTGAACAAAACTTTTTTAAGTATCCTTTATATTTGAAGCTGTTCAAGGATCACAGAATTGTATAACAAGTGCAACACAATCTATAAATAACTCCACAAAAATGTCCCTTTTTTATATATGAACAAAAGTGCTAACAGATTATTCAACTTGACATTGGTGCAAACTTTTGTTGCATGACTGAAGTCCTGTCATTTATAAGACACTGACAGGAATTTGGAAGGTGACTTTTATTGTTAATCCTCTAAGAGATGAGCTCTCAGAAAAGTATAAAAAGGTTTAACATGTTTTAATCAAAAATCTAAAAAAAGGCAAAAGAACTGAAATACTAAATGGAAATAAGGCATCTTTGTATTTGTCCTTGCATTTGGAAATCATTTGGGAGACACATTAAAAGCAAAGACCTACTAAAGGCTTTGTGGGAAAACTACTTCTAAAATCCATTTCAGGCCCTTGCAACATAGTAGAAAATGACCATGACACTTTAATTTAATGATTGCTTGTGAATCACAGAGATTTTGAGATTCTCATTTATGGTGATGGGATCAAGAAGCATTTCTCCTTCTGAGTAGGATCAGATATTCTTGAAACCCAGTAATTATTCTATAAAGTGGATCACATCACCTCATTATTTACTTGATTTTATTAAAGTTATGTATGCAATTGGAGCTGATGGCAGGAGAAGTAAAATAAAATTTTCTTGGATATACCATACATATTCATTAACTAAGTCTTTAAAAAGTGTTGATAAAAGCAAGCCACCAGGTTGAATTGTAGATAAAGCTATGTAAAGAAATAATCCATTTTTAATCATCATTCTAAAGACAAAATTGAAACTATCATAAAGGTAAATAATATCAGCTGTACTCACTCTAAACTAAAATTTGTTTTCTTCTTTCAATACACATGTATATTCCATGATATTTTTTATTTTAGTAATATTGAAACCATTGTGCTTTAAAAAATTCTTTATAAATGGATTTTAGACATACAATGTATCAGGGTCAATTTCACCACCAGTTTCTTCCACCAATGTTCCCCAGATGTATCCCATAATATCCCCAAGCTACCAATATAACAGGCCCATTTTAAGTTTAGAGTGTAAAGTTTGTATCTCATATTGTATTGGTGCCTTTGACTTATTTAATTTTGTTCTTTTTAACGCTACCAATGCACCTGAGATCGCTTAACCCCTTGTCCCCATTCTATATTTTTTGTGTTTCTCCTCTTCCACTCAGTTTCTTTCCTTCTGCTTGATATATTCTGAGCAAATAGGTTTCAATATAATTGCCATTTAGACTATTGTGTTTCTTCATGCATTTATTCTAAATACCACATTTAAGGGATATCATTCTGTATTATTCTTCTTCTGGCTTACTTCATTTAATATAATAACTTCCAGGTCTATACTTGTTGCTGCAAATTGCATGATTGCATCATTCCTTACAACTATGTAGTATTCCATTGTATATATGTGTCGAATCTTCTTGATCCACTCATCTGCTATTGGATATATAGGTTGAGTCCAAGGATTGTATTGAGTGCTACAATAAATAAGTGTGCATACATCCTGTGGGACGTATGTTTTTCTGTCCTGGGGATAGATATCTTAAAAAGGGGTTACTGGGTCATATGGAAGCTCAATTTTTAGTGTACTGAGTACTCTCCATATTGTTTTTCATAGGAGCTGGATGAGGCAGCATTCCCACCAGTAGGTTATAAAAGTCCCTTTCCATCACGTCTTGCCAACACAGATTATTCCCATTATTTTTTATATGTGCCATCCTCATAGGTGTAGATGATATATCATTGTTGTCTTGATTTGGATATCCCTATTGACAAATTATGAACAAACCTCAAACAGCATAGCTAAACAAAAGTCATGCTTCTAAATTACTACAGAAAATGTTAGTAACAAATTTAAGTTGGAAATAATAGGAAAAGAATAATATGAAACTTTTTGAGAGTAAGCAATTCATTTCCTTCATCTCAATTCAAAGCAAATAATATATATATTGAATAAGTGATTGAACTAATCTGTAGTATACTAGTAGTCACAGAAGAAAATGTCAGGGGTATCCAAGACACTACATGTCATTAATACAAGGGCTACATAAATAAATGAGCATGAATCAAAGCATATCTATCATCTCTTTGATTTTAGTAAAGTTTTATTGGATTTTTGTTATGTAAGTTTTATATGGCATGTATATATTTTCACACATATTGTGCACCAGGAGTCTAAAATATTTACTATCTGGTTATTTACTATGTGGCCCATTAGAAGTAAAACACTTGTACTTTATGTTAATAAAATGTGAAAGGAATTGGAGGATTTATATGCCATCTCTAAACTGTCCCAGTACTATCATTTAAATCTAGTTTATATTATGTAATTTGATTTCTGCCTTGTGCTTAGGCAGTCGGGAGACATTTTAAATGGCCTCCGCTCACTTTCTGCCATGCTCAGCTCCATTGGTGGCCAAGAATCACCCCAGCCATAAAAGCTCCTGCATTTGAGCAGAGGCAGGCTGTCTCCGCCCATAAAGGGTGGAGCCAGAGGAGCATGGCTGTTGTACTTTACTTCAAGGCCACGCACATCTCCTAACCAAAAAACCCCAGCACTACACATAGAAAACAAAAGATTACAAAGGATAAACAATGCAGGTCAAATGAAGATGACAGCTTTCATGACCTGCAAAGTGCCAACCATGTATTTAGCCTCTCAGATAAGGAGTTCAGCGAAGAAATAAGGAGGATCCTCAGAAATAAAAGAAAGCATGGATCTAGCTGAGTGAACCACAAATAAAAATCAAGAGTATAGAAAGATAGAAATAAGAAAATTCCAAACTGAAATAACAGGATTGAAAAACTCAGTAGATGAGATAAATACTTCAAGTAGCAGCAGAGGACAGAATCAGTTATCTGGAAGATGAGATGCATAAAAACTCCATACAACAGACAAGATTTGAAAAGACCGTTAAGGCAAATGATCAGACAATGAAAAAAGTACTCAAAGAATGTGAACAGAAAAATAGAAAATTTTGATAAACTCAATATAAATAACATAAGAATGATTGGAGCCCCAGAGACCCAGGAAGAACTAATAGTCAAGAACATCATTGCAATAGAAACTCCCAGAGCTGAAGATTGCATACAACCAAATCCTGCATGCCCAAGTAGTACCAACTAAAAGAGTCCCAAAGAAAAGCACCCCAAGACACATACTAGTAACAATGATGAATCCCACAGATAGGGATACAATACTGAAAGCAGCAAGATCAAAGAAAGAAATTACATTCAAAGGAGCATCCTTAAGATTTATAGCAGAACTGTCACAAGAAACCCTCAAGGTCAAAAGACAGTGATGAACATAGTGACAAAACTCAATTAAATGAATATTTGCCTAGAATATGGCACCCAGCCAGACTCACATTAGGTTTGAATGAAGTGTATATAGGTTCATGGATAAACAACAGCTCAGAAATTTTAAAGACTCACAACCAGCCTTAAAAGAAAACCTTAAAGGTCTATTTTAAGACAGATAGGGCAACAGACACACCAACTCCTATATATATATTATGTAATTCAAATGATCATAGTAAATAAACAAACAAGGATTTGGTGTCAGGAACATATTTGCAAAGACTTGAAATAAATCCATGTTACTATACTGTCCCCAAATACCATTGGTTGTATCTCTGTTTGCCCTTGAGCACAGTCCTCGTCCTTATGGATACTGACTAAGAGCTTCTTCCACTAAAATGAAACAGTCAGACCTAAGGTAAAAGTGCCAAATGAGAATAGGGAAAATGTTGTAGATATTGAGTTCTAAATTAGAATTTATGGCTCTAGTGTAATGATGTATGAGAAACTGGTGTTGCTTAATTTCTAAGTATTCGTGTTATTTCCCTGAAAATAGAAAACTATTATCATTTGACAGAATGAAATAATATAATTTAAGTGGTGTACCAAATTGGTATGTATTTGTTCAGTATGTTTTATTCTTTCCTAAGATCAGTTAATTATTTAAACATTCAAGGACCCATCACTTTCTAGGCGTTCTTCAATGATGCAGGTAAAAACTCTTTAGATTTTTTCAGTCATCTGGAATTTTTGGGTGACTTTAATTCTTTAACTATTGGCCCCCAACATTCTTCAACACAATAACAATAACAACAACAACAACAAAATAACAGAGAATATCAAACTAAAATCTGGTCACATTATTATAAATATTCTTAAATTTGGAATTAAGGGGCTATTGTTTTCATAGTAAAATTGTAAAATGTTAAAATAGTTGCAATGAAAGACTTCCTCTATAAATAAATAAAAACACTAAAAATCACCAACATTGAGGGCTTGGAGCCATAGCAGAGCAGTAGGGCATTGATCTTGCTCGCAGTCAACCCTGGATGGACCCTGGTTCAATCTTCAGCATTCCATACGGTCCAGTGAACCTGCCTAGAGTGACTTCTGAGCTCAGAGTCAGGAATAACTCCTAAGTGCCACTGGGTGTGACCCAAAACCAAAACCAAAACCAAAACCAAAAAAAAAAAAATCACCAAAATTAAAACAATGCAGAATTACAATAAGAAGTTCCAAGTGAAACCAGAGGAGAAGAAAAATAAGAAGTATGTATATTTATATTTTCTGAATGATAAGGACACTTCCAACAGTCAACCATTTCAAAGGACAGAATAGTTATATCCCACCTCATAATATGTAAAATGTTCTGACCTGCGGGACACTTTCACGTGGGTATTTCTCGGGGGGGGGGGGGGCACGCAAAGATAGACGAACAAATAATAGACACAGAGACAGAAAGAAGCTAGTAGAATTCCATTTATTAAAGCAAGGTTCAGTTTAAATACATATTTGAGGTGCAGACTTATGCTCTGCGGGGAGTAAGATTCTGCACCTAAGCATGCAGAAATGACGTAGATACATGAATAGACAGAAATACCTAGGTAAGGGGCCCATCTCAAATAGGGCGGAATGTACAGATAATGGGACCATCTCTGGCAGGCCAGAGTGTACAGATAAAGGGGACTTCAGATAGGTTAGACCCAGTTTTCCAGGGTTAAAATTCTATGTTCTCATCGTCTCTATTCAAACCTTAGTTACACTTACTTTTCAGGACTCCCTACTTTTAGCAGTGTTTGCTACTTGTTACAAATGCCCCCCCGCAGTAAAAACTAAATCTCATATGAATTAATCATTATTATATTAATGAAAGTAATGAATAGAAGAAAATACAGCACATACTTAGATATGAGAAGAAAGGACAATTTAAGAAAATTATACAGTTTAGAACTATAGAATGAAAAGATGGCATATTTAAGTTTTATAAAATTAAAGACTTGTGTGATTACTAAAATACTAAGAGAAATTAAAAATAATAATATAAGAAAGAAGATTTTGGAATTCATTCCACAAAATGCTTATCAAGCATTCGTTAAAAACTGAGAATAATAAATAGAATATAAAAATAAGAAAAAATAATAAACTAATATATAAAGAACAATTTACATAAATAAGGCACATAAAATTACTCTTACAATGAACTGAACATTTAAAAGCATTTCTTAAATACATTATTATGCTTTTATATTGAAGACTATGTAATGCATGTTTCTCAGTCAGGAACTGTATGGTACCCTGCAGACCCTAATATTTTAAGGGTGGATACATGTGAAAAATCTGGTAAATCAGAGGAGATAGAATAATATTAGTGAATTAACTGGTAGGATAAGGGTTGGGGTACAAAGATTCAAACAATGAAGGGGACCATAGTTGAGATAAAAGTTGAGATAAAAGTTTATCTAGAGTAGTCCAGGATATAGTGGAAATGGACTCATTTATAATAATAGTGCTAATAGATATTTATACAAAATGTTTGTATAAGATACCATGATTATATAAAATAATTATACATATGTATGCATTTATTTAACATTATATTTTTAGCCTTCCCTTGTAACTAATAAAACAAGTCAAAAAAAATGAATAATTTTCTAACCTACTTAGCCAAATAACTTTTATATTCCACATAATTTTTTGTATAAAACTTTAAATTTTCCTTTATTCTTATCGACATTAGTTGTATATTTTATTTGATAATAAGAATTCTAACAACTATAAATAGACACTTTTTGATTGTGAATTTCATTGTTAAGCTCCATTTTTAAAATTTTCTCACTTGTGTTTATTATTTTATATCAGCAAACTATGATTCCTTCGATATATTGGTCCATTTTTCTGCAAGTACGATACGATTATAATTGTTATAGCCTTACAATATGTTTTTAAAATAGGGTATGCAATTATGTTTTGTTACTTTTTCTAAATACACTTCTATTGATTAAGTCTTTTTGTCAAAAATATATAAATTTTAGCATTGTTTAACTTCCAAGAAGTATGACATTGGTTTTTTTCATGGAACTCGCACTGAATCTGTAAATCACTCTGAATGACATAAACATACAATGAAATATTTGATGTTTAAAAACAAATAGCATCAACTATGTGGATAGATCTATGGAGTATCTTGCTATGTGAAGTTAGTTATAAAGAGAAGAATAGATACAGAATGAGTTTCTCATATATAGATTATAAAGAAATATAGTAAGGAAATAACAAATGGTCAATGCAAAACACTGAGAACTGGTGTTTAGAACTAAATTAACATGGTAGAGGGATAACAGTATCATCTGAGATGGTAATAGTAAAACTGAGAAGAAAATAAGTGAACACTCTGGTTGGGGTTTTTGTGTTGGAATATTTTACACATGAAAATTTATCAACTGTATTATAAATCACAAACCTTAGGATAAAAATTAATTTTAAATGAATGGTATGTTGTTTGGAATAACACATAGGTATTAAAAAATATTAAGCTAAATTAATTCAATGACAGGATAACATACATTATCAGATTCCTCTTCTGAGTGGCATTAAAACAATGAAACTTATAGGAGTATAAAACATAATGATTGTGGTCAAAAAGTGAAGGAAGACTGAATCGCTATTGTTCAATGTATTTAAAGTTCCCTTTACAAAAGATCCAAAGTGATAGTACAATGTTTAAGATGCTTACCTTGCATATAGCCAACTCAAATTAATTGTAAATAACACCAGACAGTCTCTAACGTTTGCTATAAATCTACTCTGAACATGCAGGATGTGGACACCAAAACACACACAGCTATGTGTAGATGATATCTCTAGAGAATCTCAGTTTAGGGTTAGGACTAAGATTCAAGTTCTGATGTGATAAAATAAAAATAAACACAAAGATGTATTAAGAGAACAGATCTAATATTAAGTGTTTTTAACATAAAAGAAACAAAAACTAAAAGGGCACAAGCAATTTAGAAGAAGTGTTTATATTCAAAACCCTGATTGTGAAATGGTTCATTGGTATATGCATATGCCTACACTTACCAATGTATTAACTATATAAAATTTTTTGCATGTCAGTTATGTATTAATAGAGTTGGAGCAAAGCATGTATTTGTGTAACTATAACAAAGCATATAGTAAACCATTCAAAAATAAATATATAATTAATCATTTCAAATACATTTGGAGAAATTAGGGACTTAGGAGGAGTAAAATGATACTTGTGCATTTTAATTCGATGCCTCATTTTGGTGGAGAGTTAATATTTATTTTTCTAATCCTTGTCTTTTATTTATTATTTTATATATTTTAATTGCTTTATTTAAGCACCGGGTCTACAAAATTGTTCACAGTTGGGTTTTAGTCATACAATGTACACCATCTTTCACCAATACACCCTTCAGTCACCATTACTAATGTGTCCCCTTTCCCTCTCACCCCAAACCCCACCCTGCCTTGTTCTATGGCAGGCAAATTGCTTCTCTCTCACACACTCTTTCCTCATTTTATTGATTAAAGACAAAAATATGCTAAAAGATTACATGTATACATTAAGAGTATAGTCAAAGACATTCACATTACTTTTTTTATAACTTATTTAAGCAAATGGTTACAAAATTGATCATGATAAATTTTAGTCATAGAATGTATACCACCCTTCACCAGTGCATATTTCCACCAATGTCCCCAATTTGCCTCCTAACCTCTCCTCTGTCTGCTTCTTGGCAGACATTTTACTTCTCTATTTCTCTCTCTCTCTCTCTTTCTCTCTCTCTCTCTCTTTCTCGTATGTTTTGTTTGCACTATTATTAATCCTACATATCACTTTATCTTCTTTTAACAACCTGTTTTTGTCTAGAATGATGAGCTCTAATTATCATTGGCAAAACTGTTTCTTCTCTACTCTAAATGTACTGTTCCACTATTTGTAGCAAGCTTCCTACCATGGAATGGTACTCCTGGACCTCATCTTTATTGTTATTAGATATTATTGTCATATTATTTTTTACATATACTTTACAAATGAATGAAATTATTCTATATCTACCCCCTCCCTTCAACTGATTTCATTCAGCATATATATCCAAGTAGAAGCAAATTTCAAGAATTTTTCCCCTAATTTCTGCATAATATTCCATTGTGTAGATGCACCAGAGTTTATTTAGCCAATCTTAGTTTCTTCTACACTTGAGTTGTTTACAGATTCTGGCTTTTTTTTTTGTTTTGTTTTGTTTTTTGGTTTTTGGGCCACACCCGGTGACGCTCAGGGGTTACTCCTGGCTATGTGCTCAGAAGTTGCTCCTGGCTTGGGGGACCATATGGGACACCGGGGGATTGAACCGCAATCCGTCCTAGGCTAGCGCAGGCAAGGCAGGCACGTTACCTCCAGCGCCACCGCCTGGCCCCAGATTCTGGCTATTGTAAATAATATTCTGATGAGCATAGGAGTGCAGAGGGCTTTTCTTTCCCATGTTTTTCTGTTCTTAGAGGACATTTCAAGAAGTATTGTTGGGTTATATAAAAGCTCACATCACAAAGGAAAAGAACAAACAGTGATTGTTGGGTTACAACTTACTTTACCAAAAACAAAGATCATTCCTGGGCTCTGTGTGTGTGTGTGTGTGTGTGTGTGTGTGTTTATATCTTGAATTTACCCCAAAACAGAGATTGTCTTACTTGTAAATCTGGGTGGGTTTACTGGGTGGGTTTACCCAAGGGCGTCCCTGTACTCAATAAAAATGGCAGTTCTTGCAGGCAGCTTTGTGGCTCCATACTAGGCAGAAGACTACCAGACTTTATGTTTCACCCTAAGCCTGGTTTGGATTATTTCTTCCGTGACTGATTCAGACTCGTTTACCTGAGCTTGTAGTTATGGCATGCGGGGTGATTTTACAGCTAGTGCTCAAACAGCAGCCTAGAATCCAGGACCCGAGAAGACCTCAACGATGGTGAGTGATTTGAACCTCTGGTGGATTATCACCATGACAGCCCCCTTAAGCTTGACTGAATGTGCTGTGCCTTTCCCTGGAACACTGGTGAACATGACTCATCTCCTGAATAATTTCGTGTTGCTCTGGTCCATCTACCTGCATTTCTGATTCTGGACTGTACATGCCAGGCACCCTAGAGATTCGCCTGCACACATGCCACAGGAGGGGAAGAGAACCTTCCCAGTGGTGATGCATTCTCAATCTAAAGGCCTTCCTAGGGCTGATAATTTATCGTTTACTACTGGCTCTATACCAGAGAGAACCCCACCTCCCAAGAATAATGAGCCAGCCAGCTATCATCTCTGCATATTCAGAGTTGAAAACAGTCAACATCTATCTTCTTTCCTCTCCTAGAGGCGTTTTTTGCCAGGACCAAGCCCCCTCCGACTTGCAGCAGCTTATTGAGGAGATCCTAGCAGCCACCACAGAAGATGGAGAATCCAAGCCCAGACAAAGCCCAATAGTGGAAAATCTGCTTTAGAACCTCTTTTAACTTTCTTCTAGGCTAATCTCTTGACGATATTTGCATCGATCACTACATTGCTCCTTAAATTTGTTTTATCTGTATGAAACTTATTATTCTGTTTTATGCTTCACTGCAAACAGAAAATTTTGTATCCAACTTTAGTGCTTTAATATTAGTTTGCACAATTCTGGGAAAATGCATAATGTTGTTAGATTTTTAAAGGTCTTCAGCTATCCCTGTGAATGTCTCTCAATTGCTAGGATTTTTTTTTATTGTCTATCTTATATAGCAAATTATTCTCAAATTGTGTCTGCAAAAATGTTCGGATCTCTTGTCCATAGAAGTAGATGGAAAAGGAAGTTAGCTACTATAGACTCTTATTAACAGTGCTCATTATAGGAATATTTTAGAAAACTTATTTTCAAATTGTGTATCTGCAAAAATGTCCTTGCTATTTTTTCAAGGAAGTTTGTGTAAAGGTACTTGGATGTTCTAGATATGTATTACAAATGCTCAATATAAGAATGTCTAAAAAATTTCAAATTATGGGCCCGGAGAGATAGCACGCGGCGTTTGCCTTGCAAGCAGCCAATCCAGGACCAAAGGTGACTGGTTCGAATCCCGGTGTCCCATATGGTCCCCTGTGCCTGCCAGGAGCTATTTCTGAGCAGACAGCCAGGAGTAACCCCTGAGCACTGTCGGGTGTGGCCCCCAAAAAAAAAATTTTTCAAATTAAGTGTATCTGCAGAAAGGTTCTAATGTTTATTTTCAGAGAAGTTCATGAAAAAGTGTTGTGAGATATGTAACACAAAATATGGAAAAAGCTAATTGTTTTGATAATATGTATACAGTTTAAACTTTGATGTTATTACAGCCAAATTTTGCTGGGCCTATGCAAAACAAACTTTTGTAAATTCTTATTTGGGGTTCCTGCCTCTATCAGAGAATAATAGAACATGGATTATATACTTCACAATTTTTTGAACAAAAAGGGACAGTTGTTGGATTGCACCTTTTTTT
>PVKC010009691.1:0-20998 GCA_004027635.1 Crocidura indochinensis | reverse complement strand
CAGTTGAGACCCTCAGTATGGCTTTAAGATGATCATCATTAAGTCTAGACCTGTACTTTGACTTATTGAAGTTCAATGTAGAGAATAACTTTTTACACAAATATGTGTTCCCAAAAAGTCACATGGTGCTCTTGGAAAGCCCAGGGAAGCTGGGGGGCAATTCTCTCAAAAATTGCCCATGCATGCCTGCTTTTCCACTAATCTCCCTGAACTTGGCTTTGAGATCAGAGTTGCATTGCAGGTCAATGAGCTCCATTTGAAGCACAGGAGGGGCATCCTGCACATCAAAGGAAAAGGGGTCCACAAAAATTTGGAAAGTGGCTCTGTGCTTTTTTTTAGTTTTTGGTCACACCCGGCAGTGCTCAGGGGTTACTCCTGGCTCCGTGCTCAGAAATTGCTCCTGGCAGGCACGGGGGACCATATGGGACACCGGGATTCGAACCGATGACTTTTTGCATGAAAGGCAAACGCCTTACCTCCATGCTATCTCCCGGGCCCCGGCTCTGTGCTTTTTGAAGTCTGCAAATCTGTGATCAAATTCCTTCTCTAGCTTAAAAACAGCATCAACATATTTCTCACCACTGAATAGTATGCCTGCATCCACAAGTTCCTTGCATGCTGAGAAATGGCACAGGTTGTCTGAGAGATCTGGGATTTCTATAACACAAGTTTGTGGAGAATGCTCTCATGTTGTCATAGGCAGCACTGATAAGCTGCCTCGGGCCTTGTAACATCTTGTTTAGTACATTCAACTTATGTGTGATATCAACAAGAAAAGCTAAGTCCATGAGCCATTTGTGATCACTCAACTCAGAAACAGCATTCCCATCCTACTCCAAGAAGGCTTTCACTTCTTCTCTCAACTCAAAAAATCTTTTCAGGACAATTCCCCTGCTGAGCCAATGTATCTCAATGAAATAGAGCACATCTCCATATTCTGACTCCACTTCCTCTAAAAAAAAGCACGGAACCTCCTGTGCTTTAAGGCCCTGGATCTGATTTGGTTGATGCATTTCACAACAACAGACATCACATTGTCACATGGTCGGCATTTACTGCAAAGGGCCTGCTGATGGATAATGCAGTGAAGAGCAATGGCCTTCTCTACACCCTCCTCTTCAAGTTTTTTTTTAACAAGTGCCACCAGTCCATTTTTCCTCCCGATGGCGCTCCATCGGTTATTATTCCAGCAAACCTCTTCCATGGCAAACCTGCAGTCTCAATGGCATCACACAGATGACAAAATATCTCGTTAGCGGTGGTCTGGCCATGCATTGGAATTATTGTGAGCATCTCCTCTGTCAGTTCAAAATTGCAATCAACACCACGGACATAAATTGTGAGCTGCGCAATGTCTGTTATATCTGTGCCCTCGTCAAGAGCAACTGAGTATGCATCAAAACATTTGGCTTTCTCACACAGTGTTGGTAGAAAGGATGATTTTGCTAAACCTTTCTTTTCCCGACAGATAATACTTGCAGCCCATAGCATGCATTTTTTAACAAACTCTCCTTCTGTGAATGGTTTCCCTGCCTTAGCAATCATCTCACTAACTATGTAACTAACTTCGACTGATGCAACATTCTCTTTGGTTGCTTTCTTGAAGAAATCTTGTTTCCTCATTAAACATGCTTTAAGACTGGCAACTCACTTGGCTCTCTCATTTCCTTGATATTTTGTACATTCCTCAACATGTTTAGTTGGATAATAGCGTTTCAAGTTGTATTCCTTGTGTACTGTAACTTTCTCTAAGCAAATAAGACATGTGGGGATGCCCCTGGGTTCAACAAAGAAATACTGTGTCTCCCACTTTTCCTGAAATTGTGTGTGCTCGTCATCAATCTTTCTCTTCACTGCAGGCTTTGATGAAGTAATGATGAAGGTATGACAAAACCTAATTCTGTAATAAACT
Source organism: Crocidura indochinensis (assembly GCA_004027635.1). Classification (NCBI taxonomy): domain Eukaryota; kingdom Metazoa; phylum Chordata; class Mammalia; order Eulipotyphla; family Soricidae; genus Crocidura; species Crocidura indochinensis. The sequence goes on along the minus strand of PVKC010009691.1, from coordinate 19,086 downwards.
TCTCTCCCTCCGATAATGCAAGGGACAACGGGCAGGAGCAGTGGAAATGATGTCTGCGCTAGGCACAAAGTATTCGTGATTATTCGCTTACTGAATATTCGCAATACAAAATCGCATTAGTAAGAAAACAATCGCAAAAAAAGCATTAAATATTTGCATACCCCGAATGGAACTGCTCGGGGTATGCGAATGTTTAATGCGATTTTTTTTCTTACTAATGCAATTTTTATTGCGATTATTTGGTAAGTGAATAATCGTGAATACTGTGATATTTGAAGGCCAGCTGCGGGCCACAAAATGTTGTACGGAGGGCTGCAAACGGCCCGCGGGCCGCGAGTTTGAGACCCCTGTTATATGGGAAGACAGGGTTTGAACCTGAGTCAGCTGAGCACAAGGCAAGAGTCGATCCACATTATTCTTCCTTCAGCCACATTTCCTCATTTTGTTTTTATTTCCTTAAGACTTTTCAAAATTTTGATAGTGAGACAGACTAGTAAGTTTATGCATCTAAGTCCATTTATAGTATCTTTTACCACTTCTGACATCATTCTATCAAAAGGAACCACACAAGTCATTGGATGAACTCGTTGGAATTAGAGGAGACTAAAAATGGCAGAGAAATTGAGACCTAAACAGTATTGAATCTGAATGTAACAAAATTATCACAATCCAACTCCACACCTGATGCCATGAATGTTCTAAAATTACTATATGTAGCATAAAAAGCAGGACTTCCATTATTCATCCAATAAAGGGTTAATATCCAAAATATATAAAGTGCTAGTAGAAATCTACAAGTAAAAAACATTCTAGCCTTATCAATAAATGGGATAAGAGATGAATAGAAACTTCTTTATAGATGGAAAAAAATGCTCTATGCTACTAATCATCAGGGTAATCCATTTAACACATGAGAAACGGGTTCATACCAGAGAGACTCATTCAAAAAGAACAACTAGTGTTCAACAAATAGTGGCAAGGATGTGGGGGAAAAAGGAACCCTCACTCACTGTTGGTGGCAATGTCAACTAAACTAACCCTTTTCGGAAGTCTTTATGGTCATTACTCAAAAAACTAGCAATTAAGCTTTCTTCCAAACCAGCTAACCCACTCCTGGGAATATACATACTCCCAGGGTCCAAAAGCACTGTTCAAAAAAAAAACCAAACCAAAACAAAACAAAACAAAACAAAAAAAAAAAAAAAAAAAAAAAAAAAAAAAAAAAAAAAAAAAAAAAAAAAAAAAAAAAAAAAAAAAAAAAAAAAAAAAAAAAAAAAAAAAAAAAAAAAAAAAAAAAAAAAAAAAAAAAAAAAAAACATCTACATGCCTATGTTCATTGCAATACTAATTACAATAGTCAAAATTTGGAAATATCCCAAGTGTTCAAGAAGAGATAACTGAATAAATTATAGTACATATACACAATTGAATATTACTCTGGAGTAATACAAAATTGAGTCATGCAATTTTCTCTTATGTGGATGGATATGGAGAGAATCATGCTGAATGAAGTTAGTCAGAGAAAGGGACAGACACAGAATGATCTCTTTCATATTTGGGATATAAAGAAACTTTGTGATAGAATTAAAAAAAAGGCAATAGGAAAGAAGAACAGAAAACCATTCTTCAGTGGGAAGCTTGCCACTTCCTAAAATGAGAAGAGATAAATTAGGGAAGGGAAAAATAGGGCAATGGTGGAGGAGTAAAGTGTCTTAACCAGAGCAGGTTGGGAGATGGAAAAGAAACCAGTGATGAGGGAAGTGGACACTGAATTGGTGTTTTTAAAATACTGTATACCTAAAACTTAATAATGAATAACTTTAGTAATTCTATAATTCAAAGTGATTAAAAGTTTTACTAACCTATTTAAGAAGGGGGAATGCTGAACTAACTCTGAACAATTTTTAGCTAAGGGACTGTTGAAAATTTCACTTTTCTTAAAATAGTACTATTTTCTCAGTAATATTCATTCCCGGGCCTACAGAAATCCTTTAAAATTCCCAAACCCATTTTCCTCAGGGCAGCTTCTTGAATTTGCTTGTGAACTGTCTTATTTAATATTGAATAAAATGTGCTTTTGCTTTTTGGGTATATCTTTTTAAATTATTTTCTACAGGAGTGAGAGAGCTAGTTCAACAGGAGGTCCAACTTTGATCTCCAGCACCACATGGTCCTCTGAGCATTGTCAGAAAGCTTCTGATTGCTGCCAGGGCAGCTTAGATAATTCTTGGCACCACAAGGCCTAAGCAGCACCACACCTCATGTCCTTACGTAGATTCATTGTGCTGTGATGAGTCACCGTGGGCCATCTAAACACTATTTGGGAGGAGCTCTTCCCCCCAATATAGACAAAAAAACTTAAAAATCTTGTGTCTTGAAAGTCAGACCTGAGTCCTGTGAAGTGATTGAGACTGATTATACATTTTGAGCAAGAAGCATAACTTCACCCTATTCTGAAAATCATGGTTTCATGAAATCATGGTTTCATGAAGCTCAAGAGCAGTTTGATGGCCACCTTAGAGAAGCTAGCAGAATCTTAGTGTTCGCACCAGACAAAAGCTCACACAGAAAAAGCTATTGTCAGAGGCCAGAGAGGTGGCGTAAGCTGTAAGGTGCCTTCCTTGCCCGCACTAGCCTAGGACAGACTGAGGTTCAATACCCCAGCATCCCATATGGTCCCCCAAGCCAGGAGCGATTTCTGAGTACATGGTCAGGAGTAACCCCTGAGCATCACCGGGTATGGCCCAAAAAAAAAAAAAAAAGAAGGAAGGAAGGAAGGAAGGAAGGAAGGAAGGAAGGGAGGAAAGAAGGAAGGAAGGAAGGAAAGGTATTATCAGTTCATACCTCCTTGAGCATTTATCATCACTGACAACATCATGGCATTGTCTTTTCTGTATATATGTCATAGCCTTTGTCAATCCACTCACAAAAAAATGTCTTTTTTTTTTCACTTTCATTCTAAGAATATCTAGCTTAAATTAGCTATCTCATTTATATCTTCCCTGGGCATTGTTTCTTCAGTACATTAAATAATATTAGAATATCTGTCCAGTTCACAAATAATTCCCTTACCTCTCCTTTCCATGCCCATAAATATGATTTCAAGATCCAGTTAATATAATATAACCACACTTCCCTACAGTCACACTAGTCCCAGTTCAGGTAGAATTCTTCTTTGGTAGTTTGAAACTGTGATCAAGATAATAGGTTAGTTTATCCAACTGAATGGACCTTTATATAACATTATATAACATGGCTGTTTCTGCTCATCACCTATTCTTGCACTGTCTTGTTTTATTACAGTTCAAATAGAACCAGTTCTCAATCATCTCTGCTCATTCCAAGTACTTTATAATTTTTGTAGTCTCTACTGGGAATGAGGTAAGCAGAAGAAATGTCTTTCAGTTTTTTACTCCTCTTTTTCCTTCAAAACTTACTCTCTCACCTTGGTCCCATTCATTCTCCTTGTTCTAATTATAGCAGTTTAGAGTAAATCATTCTTTGTAATTTTATCAGGCGATGGGCCTTACTCAATAAAACAATCAATTTTCCAATAATTATTTCCAGACTAGATATTTATCCTTAGATAAATTCTGGTCAATATAATTATCTTCTTCAGCTAAGTTAATACTTAGAATCTGTGACCAGCCTTATAACATCACTCAGACTGGGAAACAAAAAGGCAGTTTTTGAAAAAGAAAAAGAAAGTAGCTAGTCAATCTAAACTGTAAATGGACCTGTTATACTGGCAGGCTGCGGGGCTAGGAGAAAGGAATGAGATACACGCTGGGAACATGGTGGAGGGAAGTGGTGGCCCTGATTGTATGTCCCTGATTGTATGTCTAAAACCCAACTATGAAGGACTTTGTAAATCACAATGGTTTCAATAAAAGAAAAAAGAAAGAAAAAGAAAGAAGTTAGAAGAACACTTATTGGATAGTCAATGACCCTCCATTTTCTGATCCTTGTAGTCAGGCTGTATTTTGCTATAAAATAACTTATAATAATAATAATATTTAATAATATTAAATAAGCATTTGTAAGATTATAATAAAATTTATAATACAAATTTCTCCTTAAATATGGATTAGCGAGTTTATTTGTGAAAAACCTCAGAATTCTAATTCACCTATTAAAAATGCCACTTTTTATTAATTGTATTAGGTATCTTTGCTATACTCTCCATGAATGAAAGCTTCTTAAAGGAAGAATTATATTTGTTTTGTTCACTATTGTATACATGTTTTCTAGTCATTTCATTATTGTGCACTATTACAAATATATAGACTTCAAACTGTGTATCAAATACTATTTTGTGTATTATGATTTTAAAGATAAAATATATAATTCTTGGCTTCAGATTGATTAAATTATGTTTATTCTCAAATCAATGCAGTTCTATTTTTAGAGAGATCCTCAAATTATTCATCTTGTTCAGTATCACTTTATTATAATTATTGAGAGAAAAATTAATTTCAAGCTGGTACCTTTGTGAGGGTTTAGCAAATTCTTCCCAGGTTTATTTTGGTTGTCTTCATATACTTTTGTTTTCTTCCATATCAATACAAATATAATACCAAGATGTGTATTATAAAATTAGAAAGTTTTGAATTAGAAAATTATCAAAATACTCGTATAACAATAATATAGATGTATTTTTGATATTTAAAAAACTTGGAGATGGGGCCGGGCGGTGGCGCTGCAGGTAAGGTGCCTGCCTTACCTCGCTAGTCTTGGACGGACCACGGTTCGATCCCCCGGTTCCCATATGGTCCCCCGTGCCTGCCAGGAGCGACTTCTGAGCGCATAGCCAGGAGTAACCCCTGAGCGTCACTGGGTGTGGCCCAAAAACCAAAAAAAAAAAAAAAAAAAAACTTGGAGATACAATTTTTCACCTTAAATACTCCATAATAGCTTAGTTTTTATAAAAATTAGCCTATGATAAATTGGTTTTGTTCTATATCATTTCATTTGAAGTTGTATTTCCCAGAACTTTTCCCCAGTATTAAAGTCTTACTGTTTTAGTAAGGACTCAGCATTGCCTCAAAGTGCCAAGTATCATAGGAGGAAGAGTAACATTGGCACTGGAGAAAATTGAGGTCAATATTTTTCCCCTCTTATCTCTATCTGTAGGTGACTTTACTGTATCAAAGTTATTTTCTCCTGTTATGTAATAACAATCATCAATGGTTTTCAAGCTTACATCATTATAGCATTATCTTGAATTTCCATGGTTCCAATTTGAAAAACTACTGAGAAAGTTCTCCAATTGAATAAGTAAAAGTTGAATCAATTTGTGTTAAATGTACTTCTCTGTACCAATCAAGTTGTAGAAAAGACTCTTGGATTATTTACTTTGAATTTCCATCCTTTCAGCAATTAAGGCAGGATCTGTAGAATGGTGGTGGTAGTTTCTATCATTATCTTCAAGGACGCAGCATGATCAGAGGTGGAGTGAGCACACTTTTGAGCAAGCAGAAGAATGGATGCCTGCCGATCCCTTCACTTCATTCGCATATGCATAGCTTTTTTGTTTTATTTAACAAACATATATTAAATATCAATGTGACACAAAGTAATATGCAAGAACATTAAACTTAGTATTCATATTTATATATCAGAATTGAGTTTTTACATATATTCTCTTAGTTTTTATAATAACCCCAACTTCCTTGTTTTGTCTTGTGAGTCACAGCATAAAGAAAACTTCATACATTGGTTTAATTTGCATCATCTTTGTATACATGAATCAGGTTATTTTATCTTTTGTACTTTCCTTGCCCTCCCTAATCTGTCAGGCAATACTGAATCTATACCATCAGGCATGTTTGTTTTACTTCTGTCCTTTTATCATGGTTCCATTAACTCACACCCAAGGATGTCAAGAGAATAAATAGCCCAATAAAACCAAAGACTATACTTCCAGATTTAAAAAGAAAGAAACATACAAGAAATACATAAATCATGCTGTATGACAATAGTCCAGAAGATTACATGGGAGGATCTTTGTGTTTTCTGCAAAAGAAAAGAAAAATAGAATTTCCATGCATTGCATCAATACTTGACAGTTGGAGTTATGTCTATTGGAAACCAAAAAAGGAGGAATGACATCAGGAATGATTTTCTTTGAAATAAGCACAGTTCTGTGGAAGATGACCACAGTTTTTCTGGTGTTCATAGAATTATTTAAACATTAATCTTCACTACATTTTGTGTAAGAAATTCAGAGTCACAAACTTTTCCTCCACATAAAATATGTTCCTTACAACATGAGTTTGGTGTGCCAATTTCCTATCACTTAATGTCCCAACCATATAATGGAGACTCATGTCTCAATGAACGCTTCCCTGATAAACAGAAGGCGCTTGTCCAAGAGTAATAAACACCTGGCACACAGGTTGCTACAAGCTCAAATAGAGATAAATTTGTTAGCCTGACCTAAATGGTCTCTGGATCTCAAATTAATCTAATGTTATCTGACATTTGGCACTTTCTCTATCTAAACAAGTAAGACCCCTGGTTGGTCAGGGTCTCATCACTCTTTCTCAAGAAGTAATTGCTATTTGCCTCCTGCAGCTTACCTGCAGCTTTCGTTGCATGCATTGTGATTTCCAACTAGAGCACCAAGACTTGCTCTCCTTCTAAAATGTTTGGCTCCAAATGTAAAGCTAAGCCCAACAGTAATGAGGAACATTTTTTCCTTATTTTAGATTCTCTCTGTGTCTTGCATTGAAAATAAATTATATTAGCATTTAAAAATGTACCTTAGAGATCTCTTAATTCATGCTCATAGTTTTACAGTTGAGGAAACTCAAGACTCCAAAATGTAATTTCCCCAAGGTCACACACATCTTAGTGACAGACTGCTAACTTATACTAGAACATAATTTTATTTTACCTTAATTAAGGGGAAATGTGAAATGATTTAACTGTTAGAAATATGTTCTATATATTTAAATATGCTAAGTTATAATAAACAGTTTTTTTCTGTCAATAGAAAATGAGATTAGCAAGCAGCCAAACAAGCTTACCTGCCAGCTCCTACAAATGTATTTACTAGTTAGTACTCATCTTACTTTGGTAGGAAATAAAGATTCAGCACACAGTGTCTTAGAGGGAGATGACAGGGCAGAAGAAGAGGGATGGGGGAGAGTTTGTGTGAGAGTGAGAAAGAAAGAGATAGAAGAGAGAGAGGAAAGAGAGGGAGAGAGAGAGACTACTGAGAGCATCCCTGGCTATAAATTCAGACAATGCCTATTGGATAAAAATAGATACTACTTAAAACTGCTAAGATTACTGCTATCCTACTACTCTTTAACCTAATCTAAACTCTGATATCTTCCCAGAACTAAACTCTACAAAGTGGTTTAAGATCTTTAGAAAATTATCTACCTCTTCTCTCCAAAGCTTTCTGCAGTTTTCTAGAAGCATACTGCCTGCAAAGAGTAACCTGGTAGAATCTAAGATGGAAATGATAGCTTTTCTTCCTAACTCAAGTTTGCATCAGGTACCCTGAGGATGAAATAGTCACACCAATCATCTTGCATGTGCCCCATACTCAAGAGTCGAAAGGACTGTCAGAGCCTGCAAAATCTTTAACTAGTGATATTTCACTTGCTTTTACCACTTGGCTAATTGTTTTTTTCCTCTACTTTATACCTACTTTTTACACACTTTATTGAATTACTATACAACATAACAGATTTTCCCAAGCATTTGCTCCTTTTAGATATTCTGTAGCAACACTTTCTAGCTGACTGTATCTAACTTTATATAAGGACCAATGTTCTTGAGGGATTAATTTTGTAATTTTATGATTTCTTCTCTTAAGATAGTTTATTCATGCATTAAAAATATGAATAGAGATTTGCTGACTTGCCTTCTGCAGGAAGCATTTTTATGTCTAGAAATCATAAAATCCATGGCAGTGCAACACAGAAATGAAAAAGCTTGAGTTTGTGCTTGTTTAGTTTTGAACAACATTCAGTGGTGCTTATGGGACCACACTTGGACAGTACTGGGATTACAAACTACTATTATTGCTGCTTCTTCATGCAAGGCAAATGCTTTAACCTTTGTTCTATCTTTCATACCCATTGTTCATAAATCTCTGGAACATAATACTGAACAAGCAAAAAAGGGGGCTTTAAAGGTGGTTAATTTCATATTTATTGAGTTTAAAAGGAATAAACCTAATATACGGTCAGATAATGGTTGCCTTTGGCAAAAAGTATTAGCTAGGAGTGGGCATCCAGAGACATCTCAGACTGACAGGAAAGTGCTCTCTTTGTGCTCAGAGATCTCTTTGTGTGAGTCTTAGAGTGCCATATGGGGTGCCAGGAATCAAACCTGGGTCAGCTACATGCAAGTGCTGTGCTTTTTTTATTTCAGAGGTGGCAAAATTAATTCATAGCTATAAGTATTCACCCTTTGGAAGACTATAGATATTACTACATTTGTGTGTATATGCAGGATGCTTTAATTTTCATATAGTAAGAGATGTTATATTTCAAATTTATTTAATGATTCAGTGCTATGTTCCAACCTCTTATTTTTATAAGGCCACTTAGTTAACATTATAGTCTCATTCGAAAATATGGCATATTTCAGGTTTGGTTTGGTTTTGCTTTTTTGTAATTTAGCAGGAATATCTTTACACAGAATTTTTTAATTATTATTAGTTCAGCATAAAGAATGATTGAAATACAGGGCCAGATAGATAGCACAGTGGTAGGGCTTTTGTCTAGCATGCTGCGGACCCAAGACAAACCTGGGTTCAATTCCCAGCATCCCATATGGTACCCTGAACCTGTCAGGAGCAATTTCTGAGCGCAGAGCCAGGAATAAAACCTGAGCGCCGCTGGGTGTGGCCCAAAAAACATATATAAATTTGGTGGGAGCCACACCCGGTGGTACTCAGGGGCTCTGCGATCAGAAATTGCTTCTATGAGGCCAGTGAGGTGGCGCTAGACATAAGGTGTCTGCCTTGCAAGCGCTAGCCAAGGAAGGACCGACGTTCAATCCCCTGGAGTCCCATATGGTACCCCCAAGCCAGGAGCAATTTCTGAGCACTTAGCCAGGAGTAACCCCTGAGCAACAAACGGGTGTGCCCCCCCCCCAAAAAAAAAGAAAGAAAGAAATTGCTCCTGACAGACTCAGGGGACCATATAGTGTGTCAGGAACTGAACCGGGTCTGTCCCAGTCAGCCACGTGCAAGACAAACACCCTGCTGCTGTGCCATCGCTCTGCCCCCCCCCACAACATATTTTAATTAAATTTCCAGAGACAAGATAACTAGATATGAAGATTGTAGAAATCTTGAAGATATAGATGCAAATTTGCTTTGATAAAAGGTGTTACTGACATGTCAGCTGTTCTCAGCTGATTGTGTTTGAGCCTGCCAGGAATGATTAGGGCATCTGGATGTGGCCCAAAAATAAACAAGCAAACAAAAAAACTAAAACAGAAATAAAGATGTGGTTGTATCACAGTTGTATGCAGTTCCACTGCAGTCCTACTAACATGAAAGAATTACTTTTAAGGAAATTAAATTTATTTTATGTTATGTATTTAATGTACTTTATTGTGAAGTTGTCACTAATCTTTTTTCTTCAACTATGGATTTGCCCATTATGAATATTTTGTACAGCTGGAATCAAACAATATGTAATCTTTATGTGTGGCTTATTAATTCATTTTTTAAATTTATTTGCCAGGGAGGTTGGGATCTTACCTGGAAATACTCAGGGATTACTCCTAGCTCTGTACTCAGAAGTCACTACTAGCAATCATGTGCTTTGGATTGAACCCAGAATACTCACTTGCAAGGCTAGTGCCTTCACCTTTGCAATACCTCTCTGGTTCCTCTGTGTCTTCTTTTACTGAATCTAATATATTTTTATATTCATCCATATTATGCATGGATCATTATTGCATTCTTTTACATGGTAAATAATGTCCCAAAGTACATGTGGACCATTTTTATGGGATTGGTAATTGGATTGTTTGTTATTATAAATAAAACTTTTACAAATATTTGTGTATACATTTTCTGTTATATCCCTATAGACAATGTATGAGTATTTAATTTTCCACATTCTTGACATTTAATATTGTCTATTGCTTTTACTATAGTGTATGTGAAGTAATATCACATTGTACTTTAATTTACATTTTTCTAAATATCTGTTTTCAAGTTAAGCATTATTTCCTACTATTGATCATTAATACGTCTTCATCAAAGGGCTGTCTATTTATAGATAGTTGCTAGGAAATTATTCTTGTGATTAAAGTCAGTCCCTTCCTCATATCTCTGCTTAGGGCAAGGGGCCTGGATTGACTGTGTTTGCCAAAAGCCAATTTAGTTAATCAATCAGACCTAAATTATGAAGCCTGCTTACAAATTCATGGAGACAGGGTAGCAGAGATGTTCGAGTAATGGTGCCTGCCTTGTATGTCATCAATCCCAGTTTGGTCCGTGGCACCCCAAGCACTGCTCTGGAGTACCACTGGGTGATGCTCTAGAGTATCCTAGAGGTTCTTGAGCACCACCAAGATGATCAATATGATCGCAGATATCAGGACCAAGGGACTCATCTTCAGCCCTCACATCAACCTTAATCTAATTGGCTAGGATCAGGGCCTCATTAGGACTATTTGGCGATTCTTTTTTTTTTTTTTTTTTTTTTTTTTTGGCTTTTTGGGCCACACCCGGTGACACTCAGGGGTTATTCCTGGCTATGCGCTCAGAAATCACTCCTGGCTTGGGGCACCATATGGGATGCCAGGGGTTCAAACTGCCCTCTGTTCTAGGCTAATGCGTGCAAGGCAAACTCCCAACCACTTGTACCGTGGCTCTGGCCCCCTCATTAGGACTGTTTGGGACCCCACCTCTACCAGCAGCACCAGACCCTGACCATTCCCATTTCCCCCCACAAAATTTCAAGAATGCAACATTTAGAGACCGTCTGCGTTATGGAATTTGTCTATGAGGACAGAATTCCAATTCCTTCAGTTACAAGAAACAGGCAGTGGAGAATGAAGCTGAGGGCTGAAAGCCCTGACTCAATTCTCAATTTCTCTGAGATCATTTGCTGAGGAGTTTGGAAAGAACTCCTCAGTTGTTTATATATATCAGTTGTCTATATATAAACAGCATATATAAACAGCAAAACATAATGAACAATAACAAAAATAAAGTTTATAGTTTAGTTATGAAAAGAATAGTGATCATGTGTTCATGAAAAGATGAAATGAGCATTCTCTTTTCTCAATAAAATCAGGTTATAGGCATTTCTGGGTTGACATTTGTGGGGAAGTAGTGAAAGGGTTACTTTCTTGATGTTTTTCTCCTAAAAGCAAGGTGAAGGTTATTTAACCTTTTGTTACTAGGCAGGGTGCTGTTTGCATTATCAGTAAGCAAAGTACTGTCTGTCGACAGGCTAACAGAAGGGTCAGGCTCTTTGCTCCAAGGGGTCACAAAATTCAGTAAGGAAAAGTCACCTTGACTTTTTGTTTCCCACTTCACATAGTACCATGCATCACTTAGCCATGTTTCCATCTCACTTTTCTTAGAATGTGCCCTTATGTCTATCTGTTGACTCATATGTTATGACTGTTGATTCATATAACTGTCGATCCATATCCTTCGCAACAATATGTGATATAGTCAGTAAATGGTTCTTTGAGTTCTGCCAGGAAACACTGCAGCAAATTAATGAAACCTGAGCAAGGGTGAGGAACCTTCCAATATGTAGCCAATTAATCAGAAACATGAATAATAACAAGGGCTTGAACTGGCTTCTGGAGTGCAAGATGGTTCTGGAGACTGAGTGCTTAATCTGTGCAATAGGATATACTGTCTCCAAGCAGATTGTGTGAGAACTGATTTGAATCCTTGGGCACTGTACTGGGGTATTCAAGAATTGCTGGTTGGTGAGAGAAGCTACCTCACACACTCATAGTGAAATTAGATAGGAAAAAAAAAACTGAATCAATTATTTCATTTTTATTTTTAACATGATTTTTTAACATTCATCTATAGAAAAATAATTATTTCTGTGTTGATATTTTTCATTTGGAATACTTTTTCATAATAACATATAGTTTCTATATAAATTGAAGACATTTTACTTCTTCCTTTACAGTCTTTTATTATTATTATTATTATTATTATTATTATTATTATTACAGTCTTAAAATTAAAAATATGTTCAAAATTTTTATTTTTGAACCTAAGCTCTAATTAGTCTTTCAGGTATAATATAATTATGATAAAAAATATTCTGTTTTTTTTCTAATCATGAGAGATCATATCTTTCACAGTTGAGTATGGTATTCACTTAGGTTTTTTGTTTTTAATTTAATGTGATTTAATTTGGAGGGGTTTCAGTGATATATCCAATGATCTTCATGACCTACTCTTAATTCTGTGCCCAAGAGTTGCTCTTAGCAATGCTTGAAGAACCATTTGTAAGGACTAAACTAGGTTTGAATGTATGTAGGAAAGTCCCTTAATCCCTGTACCATCTCGCTGGACTTTTAGTTTTTAATTGTCTTTTCACATGAAAGAAATTTTGGTGTTAGGGTCCACAGTTGAAGGATGAGACAGTGCAACTGAAATAGAGCAAAGTAAGACTTTATACTCTCCTATCAACAATTCCCAAACTGGCAGCCAAGTTCACTTCCCACAGTAGGTGACCCCATCCTGGGAATCTTAAGTCAGTTTATATAGGGAGAGGATGCAGAGATTCTAGCTTCTGTTGATCTTTAAAATGTTTGACTGCTGTCTAGAGTAAATTTCTGCCTCTCCCTATGACCTTTCCACATAGGCTACTGGTATTGCCAGAGGTCTTGAGGAGATTATTTGTTTTGTTTTGTTTTTTTTAATCACACCCAACAATGCTCAAGGGTTACTCCTGGCTCTACTCTCAGAAATCGCTCCTGGCAGGCTTGGGGGACCTTGGGGAGATGTTAATGGAAACTTAGGCTTGAGAAAGGAAGCCTAAGAGGATTACAATATGGAGCCCTTTACAAAATGGCTTCCCACTGTTCAGAACCTTGGGCCTACATTGGATTTTGTCAAGTGCTTTGCTGTGTCTATTGAATGATCACATGAATTTTTCTTTTTTTAATATGAGATAGTACATTGATTTTTTTATGTTAAATAATGCATGCATGCATGCCTGAGATACATCTATGTATGGTTATGTTTATAATCATTTTTTTGTATGTTTCATGATTTGGTTTACTACTGTTTTGGTGAGCAGTTTTATTTCTATAATTATAAGAAACAATTGAATGTTTCTCTTAAGTCCTTGTATTTTGTGATCTTTTTTCTTTGTGACAACTGATTTTGGTATCAAGTAATAATGGTCTCATATAACAACTTGAGATATAGTGTCTCTTCTATTTTTGAAAGAGTTTACAGAGGTCAAAATTAATTCTCAAAAAAGTATATACTAAAATTCACCTACATATAATTTTTTTATGTATTTAAATGGTATGGTTTTAACATGATGTTATTTTAGCTTACATTTTTTAATAACTAGCAAGGTTAAACATTTCCTCATATGTTTACTTGATAATTATCTCTGTTGATGTATATTATTTGTTCATATCTTTTGCTCTCTTTCATATTGGGTTTCATGGTTTTTCTTATCAATTTTTATAGCTGTTACTCTAAAATGACCTTCAGATCATTATATTGTAATCTAGTTAAATTTTTGTTATCTGTTAGTAGTCACATATTTTAAGTATCTAGAGAAAAAGTCTGATTTTAAAAACACTTTTTTATAAACATTTCTCACAATTTTATCCTGTTTTTATATAAGTTATTAGTATTTGATGAAGGAAGAGGAGGTCAAAATGTAATTAAAAACACCATATTCCTTGATGCTCAGACCAACATAAAACAAATGTATTTTCTTGCTATCTATTTATTTTTACTAAGTTGAGCTAGGTAAGCATTGATATTAGACATATCAAAGCTGGTGATTTTTTACTATTTCCCTGAAATCTTGTTGATAGATCCTTTCATCAGTTAAGTATGACTTATTGAATTCTATGGCATTTTTTTAATCTTTAGCAAAACCTCAAAATGGGAATTTAACAAATTTTTGTTGTGATTGTATTGGGGAGCCATTCTTAACTATGCAGCAAAGGCTACCCCTGACTCTGAGGTGCTCTCCTGAATTCAAGCCTCTTACATGCAAAGTATGGACTCCTGCTCTTTGAACTAGCTCTCTGGCTAGGAAGTCAATTTAACCACTATCTGCATTCAAAATCAATTTCCTTATGTTATTTGCAGGATAGAGAGATTTGATAATACTCTGTAGCAATGTTCCTTAGCCTTTTTCCAACAGTAGCCTCCATTTGACCTTGTTTCTTTTCCTTGGTTCCCCTGTCTTACTAGTGGCCCCTAATTTCATACTATGGTCCCTTTTCGTTCTTTTTTTTTTTTTTTTTTTTGGGGGGGGGGTCACACCCAGCAGCGCTCAGGGGTTACTCCTGGCTCCACGCTCAGAAATCGCTCCTGGCAGGCACGGGGGACCCTATGGGGCACCGGGATTCGAACCGATGACCTTTGGCATGAAAGGCAAACGCCTTACCTCTAGGCTATCTCCCGGGCCCCCACTATGGTCCCTTTTTATGCTGTTTTCACATATGTCCCCCTTGGAATATCCTTGGAATAGTCATATGCTTCTCTGTTGAGAAACACTTCTTTATGATATCAAATATTCAATTAAGAAGATTTGGTTTGGGGAGATAACTTAAAGATAAGAGAGCATGATTTGTATGTAAGAGACTTGGGTTCTGTCTCTCATATCTCATGATTCCCAGACTGTCAAGTCATAAATAATTACTAAGCACCTTTGGGTATGACCCAACACCCCACCCAAATTTTTTAAATAGATGAATTAGTACAAGATCCATATGGCAGGTTTTAATCTAAGATATTCCCTACAGGCCTATTACAATGCCTGTATGAATATCACCCAATCAATATATAGATGGTAGTTTTATTCTGCATAGAATTTGTAGATATTATGTGGTTATGTTTAAGTGTGGTGGGCATGAGTGAGAAAGTTTAGGAAATAAAACAAAACTATCAATATGCATTTTTGCTAGCACAGATTAGAAACCAAATCACTCTAAAAATCAGTCAAAAAAGTAATTTAAATTTATTAGTGTAGAAGATTTTACTTGTTTTTATTTTTTATACTGCTTTATAAAACTATCATTATCTTCTATTCTCTTGTCACATTAATTCAGTTATAAAAAATGCCCTAAAACAAAAAACATGCCCTGTAACAAACATATAGAAACAATGTCGTGATTATGTGAAAGACGGAGGAAATTTTACTTTGTTTCAATCATGTATGTATTTTCTTTCCCTCTTTTATTACTCCTGACAACATATTGCCATTTTTTTCTATAAATTTTAGACCTTCAAAGAGCTTCCCCATAGAAAACCTATCTATATGTACAATTTAACCAAATATTGCTATTGCTAAAAAAAGTTTTCTAGTATATTGTTAAAATTCTCCAAGTTTCTCATAAGCTATAATTTTCATCCACTTTTGTGAACAAGAGAAAGTTTCAGGTTTGATTGTATTTGTGTGTTCATGATTGCTGCCCAAAGTACAATCTCTGGGCCTCAGTATCTCCATTCTGAGTAGAATAGTTATTTCCTTTTAAACTTCTTAAGAGGGCCTATCAAAATTTTATACCAGTCCTTCAAGCAGTTGTTGCAAGAATAAAATTACAGCCTAGAGGTCAGATAAAAGCCAGTACAGGCTAGAGAAAGCTCGTCAAGGATTCAACCTTGATCTGTCTGTGGCTGTGACATTTTATCACCTTTGTTCATTACCTGAAAAAAAAAATCACCCCAAATGCAGGCCAGGAGAGCCCATAAAAGTCCTGAAGTGCTGTTACTATGTAAAAACCAGGAGTAACCAGGAAAGCATTCTAATGGCTAAATCTACCAAAAACTATTTAAATTATTTGTGCTTCATCAATCTGAAAGAGTGAGGCTTCTTTTTAGGCTGACAAATACAACAAAACTTTTCTCTTCAATCACAGCTGAATCTTGATTAATAGAATAACTGTAAGATTTGGTGAGGAGGGATTAAAGACTACTTCTGTACCATTTCTCATTACTTTGTTCTACGAGGCCTTCCTATCTGTTATTTGTCTAAAATATTGATATCAACACTTGGCCATCTGCTTCCTTTTGAAGCAGAAAAATTTATGACTCACTGCTTTCAAATTTTTTACCCAACGGAAGTCACCATTAATGTCTGACCTATTGCTAATGGAAATTTTCTTTCTAAAGTCCAGAAAAATATACCCTTTATTCACATCACTCACACAATCATTAAATTAGAAAAGTACCTACACTCTTAAGTATAGTAAGATAACAAATCATTGCTACCAGGTCATAATATCTTTGTATTTCATAACTTGATATTCATAATATGCACTGCACTAATAAGCCCAGAGAGCAGAGGCCAAAAGTTAGATTTTTCCACAAACTAAAAGCTTCTAAAACCTTTAACATAGAAAACTACTTTTCAACTCCTTACATCCAGTGACATGGATATGTTTTATTCATCTAGGGAGTACACTTTCCTCTCTATACACAACTTTCTTATCACCATGAAGCTTCCGATAAGAGTCAACACTGTGCCTTCATGTTATCTATTTCTATAAGTCTAAGCCCTTCTCAGCACATCCACAAGAGCAGGAAAATGAAAACCTGAAAACATCTTGAAGAAATGAAAACACCTCATTTCTCATTACAGAATTTAATGGAACCAAAATTTTTCCAAAAGTTTGATGCAAAGTCATAAGGTAGCAAAACCTGAATTGATATGTCTATTGATTACTTAAAAGTATGTCAATTTATTCTAGTATTTATTTACCTTATGTGAATATTGATTCATTATTTTATAGAAATAAAAAATATGCTTAATCGATTAAATACCTGTTGAACAGGATAGATACATCATATGTTCATAAAGCATATACATGAAATAACCTTCCAAAACGCAGGATTTCTGATTCTAGATTAAATCTTCCTTCAGATTTTTCAATAAGTTAATGTGAATATATGTATTTTACTTTCTTACTTAGATTATATGGAATTCTTCTAGATATATTTACTTTATAAGGTATTATATGAATCTGTATTTCTAATCCTAATTTCCTCTTCTATATTCTCAAATGATAGGATCACATTTTAGCCAGTTTCAGGTATGAAAGCTATGTACTGAACATACTATATATCATTGTAGTGTATATATCTAAGCACTGAGTTTGATAATTTATGCACATATATGTTTATTTAAAAAATAAATACAGAACAACTATGGAAAACACCTTGCAATTAGTAAACAAAGGCTTACTATGAAGACTTTTATTCAGTGATCTATTTATCACAGTCAAAGTGTTAGACAAATATCCTGGCAGCAGGTAGGAAAGTACACCACTGAGATGTCTGGTTTTGAAGAGGTCATTTTCAGACAGAGAACTCAGGGATTTCTCTTCAAACTGTGACTGTCTCGAGGGAACCTGATCTTCATGCTTCATAGTAGAAACTGATTTGTCTATATATCATTTACATAATTTTAATAAGCTGTTTTTATTGTTCCCTGAACACTGATATTTCTTCTTGGTTATATTACCAAAAGATCTTCTATTAATATTTTTAAGTTCCATGGGGGGGGGGTAATTCCTGGTGGTGTTTGAGAAATTAAGTGCCAGGAATCAAGTCCATATTTCCCACTTTGACTTTGTGTGACATATAGACAAAAACAACCACATCCAGGATTATTTTGAGGGCCAGATATCTTATAGAATATTAAAGATAAAAAAGAAGTCTGGCACACATGCTTAGCAAGTGGGAAATATGAACTTGATTCCTGGCACTTAATTCCTCAATCACCACCAGGAATTAGTCCCCCCCACCCCCCACCCCCGACACCTGTAATGGTAATGTTGGGTATGACCCAAACCATTCTGTCACTGAAAAGAAAAGCCAAACCAAAATTTAAAAGCTGATGATTTAGTTGGTTTTATTATCCCCAATTTTTTGATAAGGACAAGAAATTGTAGGTAGTGATAGTTGGAAATGACCACTCAGAACAAGAACAGGGTGATGAAGAGACAAAGTGATATGCCTGACACCCCTGTAGTAACAATATTGTAAACCACAGTATCTATCTAAAAAAGGAAAAGGAGGAAGAGAGAAAGAGAAAGAAGAGAGAGGGGGAAGTGTGTGTGTGTGTGTGTGTGTGTGAGAGAGAGAGAGAGAGAGAGAGAGAGAGAGAGAGAGAGAGAGAGAGAGAGAGAGAAGAAAAATGTCTTCCAGCAAAGGCAGTCAGAGGAAAGGGCAGGTCAGAGTGTGGGAAGGAAACTGGAGACATTGGTGGCAGAAAATGTGCACTAATGAAGGGTTTGTATATTATATAACTAAAGTCAATTATGAGCAACTTTGCAACTATAAGGAAAAACTGTATTATTAATAATCTTGTAAACTATGATGTTTAAATTATGAGATTGGCACGATACCTTACTGCATTAACAAGTTACCTGTGCTGTTTAAATTGAATAATTTTTTTCTGGTTTTTGGGTCACACCTGGCAGTGCTCAGGGGTTACTCCTGGCTCTACACTCAGAAATCGCTTCTGGCAGGTTCGTGGAACCATGGGATGCTGGGATTTGAACCATGGTCCTTCTGCATGCAAGGCCCTACCTCCATGCTATCTCTTCAGCCCCTAAATTAAATAATTAAAAAAAATAAATTGTAGGTAATTCACTTGACCAATAAACTGGAAAACTAGCACTTGATCTTGCTTTACTGATAGGCTTGGTCCGTTTTGCAGAACATCTCATTTTAGATTTTATTTAGAGTATATTTATGTATGAATAAACTCATTTGAATTGTTTATCTTTCCATAACTTTTTTTGTAAATAAATTATTTAATTTATTGACTGATTAATAGATATTTATTTATAAATAAATATAATAAATCAGTAACTCATATGAATTTATAAATAAACTAACACTTAAAATAATTTTTT
>PVKC010009690.1:0-26519 GCA_004027635.1 Crocidura indochinensis | reverse complement strand
CTCAGGATCCATGCCTGGGATTTCGAAGCACTTCAGTTTTCCTTAAACACACACACACACACACACACACACACACACACACAATAATTATAATAAAATTCTTTCAGTTCTAAGCATTCAATTCATTAAAAAGAAAAATGCCTTATGGATGGCAGAAATGCAACAGGCTGTGATCAAGGCATAGTTTTTGCTTGTACAGAATCTGAGTGAGATTCACTGTTCGTAAAGGTTGAAGAAACGTCAGATTTCTAACTATGAAGTTTTCCAGCCAAGTAGGGGCTTTGTTTGTTTGTTTGTTTTTAATGAAAAGCAAACCTGAACATTCAGTTTTGAAAAACCAAAAAAAAAAAAAATAGTGTGTGTTTGGCATGCACATGGACTTTTTAAATGGTGAAAAGTTTCAGTTTTTTTTTCTCTGTGTTTGGAAAGATTTCTAGAGATGGTTTATTTGATAGTCTGCATGGATTGATTTCAACTCTCATTTAAATAGAGAGAGAATAATTGTCTTATATTTAACTTGTTTGCGAGTATTATGGCTACACCACAAGCAGACTAAAATGATTATAAGAACCCTCTGTAACTTGGTCTGCAACCTCACCTCAACCTCAAGATACCAAAACACCCAACATAAATTTAAATTTCCTGACTTGTGAAGAAGTCTGTTAGCCCCCATGTCATCCATGATTTTTAACTCCTGTCTCTTGGTATTTCCTCAGACCTACCAACAACATTGTAGCTACTTGGCAATTTGAAAAAAAAATGTGCTTTGACTTTCTTATTTCTTGTCTTTCTTGTCCTTCTAAGAAAGGCAGAATCTAAGTGTTCCACTTCCCTTAAAACCAGGAGTAGAAGAGGTCTCCAGGAATATAGATGGGAGACTTCAGAAGTAGGGTAAGAAGTTTGAGGACACAATACTTTATATCATCTCCCTGAACCTGAGACGTTATCAGCCAATTCTTGAAACTGAATCCGGAACATAAATTGCATTTCCTAAAAAAACATAATCTTGCCTTAAGACACCAACCTCCCTGATTACAGGGTATGTCTGTGTTTACACATTTGTACAAAGCATGCTGACTGTATTAGCGTCCTAGGAAACAAACCTGGTGCTGCTCACAGACCTGCGGCAAGCATTGAGGAGAGAAAGCAAAAGAAATTTTGAAATCAGACTCCCGATCTCTAACTCCTTTCAAATTCCTGAAGCACATTAGCTCTACTACTGCATGATGTGCACGGTAGTATTTCTTCTAATGAAATCTGACTAAAAGTTTAAATGAGTTTAATGCATGAAATGTATAAATAAAATGTGGCCTTGATTAAATTTAGACTTGATACATAACTTAAATGGGTAGCACAAGAAAAGCCTTGGGATCATGTGTCTGCACTATTTTGGGCTGTGCAAAAGTAGTTTGGATTTTATCAGTGAGTGGAGAGGGCTTTCGATCAGGAGCACAATATATGTGCTGAGCTGGGGGGGGGGGGGGGAGGTAAAAAGCAAAAGTACCAGGGAGAAAAGAGTTGATTTGCAAAGAGGTAACAGGGAGCACATCAAAAAGGATGTTCAAAGCTGACCCTAGAACAAAGGTGGAATGTGTGGGTTTGCGAAGAACCATTTGCAGGGGAAAATGAATTCACTAGAGTTGCACTTGGATGGCTCTTCGTTTTTCTGATATTAGGAAAATGGATTAATTATCCAAGCCCTCAGTTTTCTTCCTTTGTAGAACCTGATCAAGATGCTGTATCTTCCTACATCCTGTTTCCTTGGAAGGACCCAAATGAGATAAGAAACACAAAGTCTCCTTTCTTGTATATGGTACTTTCACAAATCTAAGACATAATCATTAAAATAGACTTTAACTACAAAAATTTCCTATGCCCATCTATCAGCTACAAAACAAATGTTTTTTCCAACTAGTATGTAATATATGATCCATTGTATATAGTGTTTCGAGTTCAAGTTAGTAGAAAGACATAAATGAACCAAAAACATAAAGACTTTAAACCTCAAGAGCTATACAGAAAGCTTAAGTGTATTCTTTGAAGTCAGTCAACTCTGTTTCAATCCTCTTTCTGACACTTATTTGCTGCTAGTAACATAACCAGACCTAAGATACTCTAATATCAGAAACCAATAATTTATCACTTGAAAAGAAAATATGCTAATGAGCTCTTTATGAATTTGCCTGAACAAGTAAAAAAATAAGATATATGCAACAATTTTGATGCCTACTTGACGATTAATGTTAAGCATCTAAGGCACTTTTTTTCTGTTTTAAGTATGCATAACAATACATTTCCCAATTAATGTAAATAAATAGAAAATATCCTGCTTCATAAAAGCCAAAGAATTGATCTTTTTTAAAAGTTTAAAATGGAAGTGCAATAGTAAAATCTCTCAAGCTGAAAGGAGAAGGAATAATATAGATGAGATGTTATTACCCCGGAAAAACAGAGCAAGCAAAGAGTGACAGACAGTTCTCTTAAATCTTCCCAGAAGAAATGTTTCATGATTCTAGGCTAAATCCCCACCAAACTCTGTGGTATTTTTCCCCCTTTTTAAAAATATTGTACAATGCCACTCAGTTTCAGGCATTTAATAGAATGAAACCAGGTGAGCTGGAGCCAATTTTGCCTTTCATTTTTCAAGTTTGTTTATGACTTTACTTAAACCACAACATTCTGAGATCTCACAAGAAAATCTGTTTCTGTGAAATTTTCAGCCTGATTTCCAAACCAGAAAAGAGCTTCAAATAAACTTGGGCCCGTTTCAAAAAAGCATCTGAGATGCTGGATGTTTATTTGAAGCAATCTGGACTCCTAACCTTTTGAGGTCCCCTCTTCAGCCCCACCCACCAAAGAGAGGATACAATGAATTTACTGTGTTGAGCATCTAAGGCCTCAGATTCTCATTGGTCTTAGGAAAAGTTGTTCCCAAATCACGCAGGTATATTATGATATCCTCTTTTGAGGAAATTGAACAAGCCAATCAAGGAGAGGCCGTTTCCCACCCCCCAAAAAAGAGAACTCTGTAAATAACTTATTTATTCGATATGGTTTCTGAGTTTCCAAAATGATTCCTAAGTGGACACCCATAAGAGGGTCTTGTTAAGAGCAGGCAAAGGGGTTAGTCTTTCCTGGAGTACTCTCCAAAAAATTCAGACCCCACTGGTCCCTAGGCCATATAGAACTGTATTTAAGAGGGGTGCAGGCCTTTAGAAGGGTTGCCAAGCTTCCTCCAGTGCGTGGACTTTTTCAAACACAGAATTCTACAACTTTTGAAACGATGAACACAGAAATTGGATTTGAAACCACAGCATTAAATGCTTAAAATCTGATCCTTCTTTCAGGACCTGGGATAAATTAAACTGATGTACATTATTTTCAAGAAAGGAAAAAATTATGGGAAGCGGATTGTGAAGCCTGGAGGCATAGAACAAAACAAGTTCTGCAGGTGATAAACCATTTTAGTTCATGTTTCTAAATGGCTTTCTGCTTTCATATATGGAAATAATATATAATAATAAAATACAACATATATAATAATATAATAATATGGAAATAATTGTTAGAAAAACACGTTTGTATGTGACAAATAAAACATTATTTAGAGGTTTCTGTTTTTGTTTTCCCACTATGCTACTCCTTTATTTAATGTTCAAACGGCTGTTTTTTTAATTGTTAGTTTGTATTATCAAAAAATTTTTAATAAAATCTTTATTTAAGCACCATAATTACAAGCATGATTGTAGTTGGGTTTCAATTATAAACAGAACATACCCCCTTCAACAGTGCATCCTTCACACCACCAATGCCCTCTATTTCATCTCCCACCCTCAAAAGGCTTTTTTATGCTGTTTTGCTTTTGTTTAAGTTTTGTTTTGTTTTGTTTTACTTTAGTATAATGATTAAATGACTTCAAGGATTGAGAAAGTGTGGTAAGGAAGGTCAATAGATCAATAGGGTATGAAGGAAACAATTATCATGTATTTTTTATCTATCATATGCATTCAGTGTAGCCTGATGATATTATTAGAATTAGTCATAGATTATTCTGCTGTAGAATACAAATTGTTTTTGGACACTGGGCACTCAGATCCAGGAATTAGAAAATAGTTTTTAATTTTTATTTTAGCAAATATATACATATGCATATAAACCAGCATTATTTTTAAAAACTGATAAAATTTTAAATAATATTTTAATTACTTAGGTGAAATTCTAAGACTAAAATAAAATATTCTATGTATTCTATGCAGTTCATTGTTAACAATTCTTTGTAATTAAAATGTGCATCATGAACTTTAAAATAATAGGATGTCACAGACTAGAATACATTCTAAAAATTCCTCTAGAGAGACATAATTGGATGTAAAACTGGAAAAACTGAGTGACAGAATTTATGATGTAGGTGGTTAGATAGATATTTTAGTCACTGAAATATTTTGAAATTAACTAAATTTGACATTTTATATATTCACAAAAATACCTTTGACCAAATATCAGATGTAGTTCAAATTAAATGTTACTGGTACACTAAAACCTATCCTAAATAATGAGGATGCCGGGGCCCGGGAGATAGCATGGAGGTAAGGCGTTTGCCTTTCATGCAAAAGGTCATCGGTTCGAATCCCGGTGCCCCATATGGTTCCCCGTGCCTGCCAGGAGCAATTTCTGAGCATGGAGCCAGGAGTAACCCCTGAGCACTGCCGGGTGTGACCCAATAAACACACACAAAAAAAAAAATGAGGATGCCACACCTAAATAATCTATTCAGTTTGCATCCCAACAGTTGAATTTCATTTTATAGCGTCATAAATAAGGCAAAAACACATATTTCTAAATCAATAAGCATAATATGAAATCCTTTTTTAATATTTAATCTTAAATGGAATCTACAAACTGATGTTTAAAAAATGAGGCAGATTTCTGGTGCATCTTATTTTTATAGGCAAAAATAAATTAGTCCTCATTATTCAAGATATCAGTTTTATGAGTTACAGCATAAATATACTTATTAGTCACTTTATCGTGAACTTCTGGTTGACATATGGAATGATGCAAATCTGAAAACTGATAATTAGTGTGAGACCAGATATCTCAGCAAAAGATCTTTCTTGCATTTTCGTTTGTATTCTTTTCTTTTCCCAACCTTTATTTTTTCTTCTTCTTTTGAGTAAACTTTCCATCCTAAAATATATTTAACCTCAATAGAAAAACATTAAGTTCCTACGGACTGAAGATATGAGTCAAAAGGAGGGAGCACATGCCCTACATATGAGATCCCCAAGCTCAGCACTTTGCCAAGTCCAGCACCTCAATTTCCCAGCCAGTCTTGGGTGTGACTATTCCACTGCTCCCCCACGAAAGGACAGGATACCACAAATTAAGCTTTTATTTCATTATTTTTTATTTTTGTTTTGTTTTTGTTTTTGTACCACACTTGAGAATCCCAAGGTTAACTCCTGGCTTTGCACTCAATAATCCTTCAAGAGGGAGTTCAGTTCGATTGGCCCTATAGGGTACCTGGGAATTAAACTCTGGCCAGCTGTGTGAAAGGCCAGTGCTTATCCTCTGTACTATTGCTTCAATCACCTTCATTTTATTAATAAATGACTTGCATTTTCTCCTTAATTGTATTTCATTTTTCAGTACTTGAAAATATCGGCATTTTAAAAACGTTTTGTCAACTATTCTCAGTTTTTCCCCACAGAGAGAACATCGGAGTGGAGTTTATCATTTGATATTCTTTACTATTCCTTGATAAAACATCACCTATATAGAGCACCTTTTCTTTTATTTTAAGACCCTGAACATTTACTGCATGAAAAGATGTGTTTCAGTCTATTGTACTTTGAAAATCAGGATGCAATGTTTCATTATTTGCAATGTTTCATTATTAATCTATAATTAAAGATGACATGCATATAAAATATGAAAAAGTTTGCTTCGTTAAAGCATTCAATCTATAGTGTCTTCAAGTGAAATTTAATTTTTCAATAAAATCTCTGTGAAAGTGGTAGTTGAATCAATTGAGCAGAATCCTTTAAGACCAAAATTTATTCTATGAATTTACAAAGAGTTATTTCGTTGCCCTGGTGACATCTCACAGTATAGGAGTTGATGACTGACTCTTTGCAGAGGAAAAAACTATTTTTGTACTGTTCTAATTTTTTTCAAAAGAGGACTTCAAGTACTTTTCAAATTAAGCACAACCATTGAGTTAAAAAGAACCCACTCTGGAGGGACTGATGGCAAGAACTGTCAGTCATTGCATGGCATCTACACAGCTGATGGGGAGAGAGCATATTTTTGGCAACCATGGTAAAACCATTTTTCATACCAAAAATATAGTGGCGTCTTTGATCTCCTAAAGGGAAGGCAAAACTTGTTGGCTTTTCCCTTAAAGATTCCAAAAATCTTCAACTCAAATCCATTACTCATACATAACTCTTGCTGGATTTGACCACATGACATACAAAAGAGACCTTTTTTCAGAAACACTCAATAGGGAATTTTCCTCTCATGCTAAAGTTTGGATAATTCCTGAGAGATTTATTTCCAGAATATAATCCACACCAAATTTACACACTCATTTGGTATACCAAAGACAACCTTCTACCTGAAACTTTGCTTTATTGGGTTGGTACTTTTATACATATCATTGATTTTTTTATGTTTATTTGTGTACATGAATGTTTCCAAGAATTTGCGAGTCAAAAGCCAGACATTAATATTTCCATTTATTATTGAGAGTTAAATAAGAGAACAAAAGTTTTTGTAATATACTATGATTAAAAAATGAATTTAATTCTTTACTTCTCAATATTGTTAGAGAAATAATGATTTATATTCATAATTATATCAATTATTTTATATCAATTCATTAAAAAGATCTTAGACAAATGTTAGACATAGCTGTAAAAACTCAGTTATATAATTCACAACCTTTGACTCATACACATCTTGTATCTGGTCCTTTGCTAGTAATTCACATTTTAACTCATGTAATTATCAAAACAATCTTGTGGGTAATTTGTAGGTATAGAGGTGACTCCAAATATTTATTCTTCTCTAAAATCTTGTACTGCGCACATCTTATTTGAGTATTTCACTTCTCTGGACCATTAAAAGGGTGGTGAAGCAAAATGCAATAATCATTCAAACAGAAAGACTTGCCCATTTTTGGTTTCTGCATTTTTTTCACAATGCATTGAGTCAAATATATTGCACTTCATCCCAAAGGAAGAAAATCTGGGAGCACAATTATAGCTAAGAAATTTGTTACCCAAGAAAGATGTAAATCTTTGTTGCAAGCTGTTCTGTTTCTAAAGTAAAGCTTCCCAAAATGTGAGTATGTAATATCAATAATGATTTTTTTGAACAAATGCTTTAGGAATCAACAGAATTAGTTACTTTGACCTAGATATTTTAGAGAATCGATAAATTAAATGACAAGGATATTAATTTAATGTTGGCTCACTCCATGGACTATGAAATGCCACCGTGAACTATTTGAAGTCAAAATAATGAAATTTATTTTCCAAGGATTTCATAACTCTGCTATGTCATCCAAAAAATATATGTTATCCAATAGTGTCATACAAATCTTCTTGGGCAGGTACTATTATCACTAGTATTTTTTTCTCATGCTTAGTTTTTTCATTGTATGCTTAAAGGCTAACCCATCCTCTAGTTTTTTTCACAGAGATAAGAAAGGTAGAAAAATGGAGATAAGATTTTCTTTGCCAACTATGCGTTTCACACTTTTTTTTTATTTTGACCAAAGTGGATTGCAATTCTTTTAAGGTGCTCAAACTATATTCAAATCTCAATCAAATTTGGGTTTGAATTCCTCTTCTACCATATAATAATCCTATTATTGACTTAAACTATTGCTTAGTCTCAGCATATCTTAATCCTATCAAGTGGTAACAATAGAAAGAATCCCTTATACACACAAACACAGATTTTCTGTAAGGAATAATGAACCATAAAAAAGGATAGTCATAAAAAGTACTTAAACAAGAAAATCGTGTTTCTAATGATCTTTTCTCTCATATCTGTAGTGGCAAAATTCTTCAAGAGAAGATAGCAAAGGACCACTCATGGCTAGATCTGTAAAATGTGGAAGTCATTTGTTTAAAGCTAAATTAGTAAATAAAAAAACTTGTTTATGTAGAAATCCGTTCCCAGGAGAGGTTCGCTGATGGAGGTAGGGAGGACGAGGTCTCTCCCGTCCAGCTCGGAGAACGCGTCTACCACCCAGTAACCAGCGGTTCTGAGGTGAATCGGCGGGTAAACAGCTCACGGAGAGTCAGACTTGTGGAAATATCAGCTTTATTCGGTGGAAAGAACTGAGGTCCGGGGCCGGGAGATAGCATGGAGATAAGGCGTTTGCCTTTCATGCAAAAGGTCATCGGTTCGAATCCCGGTACCCCATATGGTCCCCCGTGCCTGCCGGGAGCAATTTCTGAGCATGGAGCCAGGAGTAACCCCTGAGCACTGCCCGGTGTGATCCAAAAATCACAAAAAAGAAAAAAAAAAAAGAACTGAGGTCCGAAGTCTCAGCATCAGTTCCAACAAAAAGCCCCCTGCCTTCCACAGACCCTTGTTTTATACCCCAGAATCAGGTACCAGTAGGGGCAGAATGCCAGGTCACACCCTAGGGTAGGGCACAGACACTGATCAGGGTAGGGTCCAATCACTGATCTAGGGTAGGGTCCAATCACTGATCAGGGTAGGGTCAGAAATGTTTATACATAACAATTCCAGATCATGATAAGATTAGAAATGTTTACATATTCAACAATTGTTTATATTTTTTACTCAACTTTGACTATTAAACTTTAGTTTTCTCCAAAAAGACAAATTTGCTTGATTTTAATTTTTCTCTTGGAAGAAAATATCAATGCTATTTATAACTACAGCAATATCTATATATTTGATTCTATGACATAAAAATAGAATTTATATATTAGATCCACTGAGTATTACTATGGCATTATTATAGTGCACTATATATTACAAAACGTATAGCTACAGACTTTTCTTACTATAATTAATCTGAATTTGGAAGGTGATTCTGGGTGCAATTTTTTTTGTTGTGCATTTTTTGTTTGGTTTTTTGGGCCACACCTGATGACGCTCAAGGGTTACTCCTGGCTATGCACTCAGAATCGCTCCTGGCTTGGGGGACCAAACGGGATACCTCGGGATCAACTCGCAGTCCATTCTGGGCCAGTCACGTGCAAGGCAAACGCACCATCGCTCTGGCCCTATCTGGGCGCATTTTAAAATAGGAAAGAATAACACCAGCTCAACACTCCATTTGTTGTTTGCATGCTTATCTTATATGTATTTTGACATCATTCATTATGCATTAGGGTAAGTAACAAACATTGTTTGGAAATCGTGGTTAAAAGAAGGGCAGGCCAGGAGCAGTTTCTGAGCATGGAGCCAGGAGTAACCCCTGAGCACTGCCGGGTGTGACCCAAAAACCACAAAAATAAAAGAAGGGCAGGATTTTTTTCATTTAAAAGTTAGATTGAAAATAGGGTTCTATGGGCCAGGCGAGGTAGCGCTAGAGGTAAGGTGTCTGCCTTGCAAGCACTAGCCAAGGAAGGACCCAGTTCCATCCCCCCGGGGTCACATATGGTCCCCCCAAGCCAGGGGCGATTTCTGAGTGCTTAGCTAGGAGTAACCCCTGAGCATCAAACGGGTGTGGTCCCCCAGAAAAAAGAAAGAAAGAAAACAGGGTTCTATCAATTATTCGAACAAACTTGTGTCTCAATTTTCTTTCTGTTAAATGGAATCAAGCAATATCCATGGTACACATTGTATTGTTGAGTTTTGAAGGGAAGAGGATTTAGAAAATTTCTACTATAAATTTAAAGAGTCATTATAAACCCTACAAATTGTTGCTTTTTAACTTAAAATAAATCAGTCTTTCTTCTTTTTTATGCAGCTCACCAAAATTAGTATGATTTTTTTCAAAAAACATCTGCAAATAAGTATGAAAATTTATTTACATGTTTACATAGCTATGTTAAACAAATTTATGAAAATAAAGTATATATTTAATTTACTATTAAGTTCACAATTTTTAATATTTACTTAAATTATGTCATTAACTGAGATAGGAATTACTGATTTTGACTAAAAATGAATTAAGATTTTTTAAATATATTGTTTTATTCATATATATATATATATACGTATATATTTGACTAGATTTCAGTTGCAAATTCACCAAAAGAGCAACTTTTGAAGTAGACCCTTCACCTTATAGCTCAATTTTACCTTTTTATTCTTAAATGTACTTATTATTTTCAATTTCCGTTTCTATCTCCTATCAAATTTAGTGTCCAGGTTATTTTCATTTCTGTAACTCATCAAGATTTATCAGGTATTACTAGTGCTAGTAGTTTCTGCTCAAACAAATGTGAAACAAATTTAAAACCAAAGGAATTGATCTTGAAGTAATCCTAGAAGAATACATGGCTTTCAAGCACTCCACAGTCTGCACAATAAATTAGACTGTGGACAGAGAGACTTTTTAGAGAGAAACTCAACAACATATGTAGAAAACATATATTTTTGCTTGGGTACTCATGTTTCTAGATTATTTTTTCCTTCACTGCTAACAAAGTGATCCTTGATTCAAACTGAGTGCTTCTAACAAATGGCAATATTCAGCTACCAAATATCTACTTACTTCTCTTTATATGCTACCAGATATTATTAGCATTTCTCTAAATTACCTTAGACATTTAGATAAGGTTACCATTCTACTTAATCACATTTATATTACTATTTTATTAATTATTTAAAGTGATTAATTATAAACAAACTTGCAAAAATGAAAAAAAAAAACAACCAGTAAACTTTTGTTAGTATTTGTCAGCATTTTTTGCTTAGAATTCACCCTTTAATTGTCACAAAACTTTGCCTTTATGGTTGCACAAAACAAAAAAACAGCAGAATTCACAATCTTGGCTCCCCCTGCTATCTGTCCATGATCTTGAAAACATGGAATATTTTTAAATATCCCAGACTGGTTCAAAATGCTGTCATATGTCACATTGGATTACCTTAGCCAGCTTGTGTTATGTTACATCAAGGATGTGACTAACATCAACCACATGTGATGCAATAGAGTAACGCTCTCCACCAGATAAATTTCAAAATTCTATGGATTTTAGAAACAAGGATTTTAAAAATTCTAGTCATTATAGGGAGGAATATACCCACAATATCTTTTAATTATTTTAAAATAGATTTTTAATTTTTATTCACTTTTACTTTCAAAGTTCTGGGAAGTTGTAAAAAATGACTTCCTTCATCCAAATCAAAGGTAATTTATGAAGAAACTAAAAGTTGTCATATCAGGAATGTCCTAGACAACAAATCTTTATGTTAGAGCACACATGTTTTAGCAAAACACTATTCAATCAAGTATATTGTGAATGAAGAAATGACTTTTTTTCATGGGGGTTCCATTTAATTTGACTCACTTCAGGCTCTGCTATGTTTATTTTGTGAAATAATTTTGAATTCAATTATTGGTCAGAGAAAAAAGATCCCTATAAAGAAAATTTACAGAAGAACTATAAATATTTCTATCACACATAACCTAATTTTACATCTCAAAAAGTATGTGTTAAAATATTGTTAATATGATCATGTCACTAATTATTACATTCATGTGTTCAACAAATTTCCTGCTTAAGACATTAGTGTACTAAAAACACAAATTAGATTTTGGTCTAGGCAGGCTTATGTGAAAATCATAGAGGCTGAGTTATCTATCATGGATCAAATCATTGCTCTATGAAGGATCATATCTTTTTTCTTATTTTACTATCTTTTGAGTGTGTGCTTCTTAATGTGCTACAAGACACATTTGCAATGTCTGGTAACATTTTGTTATGGCTTGGGATATTTCCAGGAACTTGGTGAGTATATACTAGGCAATACCTAAACATACTACAGTGTTGGCGGGAGCAATAATAGAATGATTAGTGCTTGATTCCAAGCACTCGTTATGGTCCTCAAACAATAAAAAGTGATGTACAGAGCCAGGAGAGTGTTGAGCATTTCTAGCATGGACCCCAAACAAACAATCAAACAAACAAACCAAAACAAACATGCTACTATGTTCACTCTACACAACAAATAATTATTGGCTTAAATATCCATAATGCTAACACAGAGATATTTTGCTTAAAATTATGAGTTTTATCTCTAATTTTATATTAACAATTTTACTATAAATGGGTCCTTAAAATGTTAGTCTCAATGACTGTTTTCCAGCCAAATGCTTTTTCCTGACTCAAATCTAATTCCTCAGAGGTAAATCCCAAAGAGTTTTGCAAGTCTCCTTAATCGATTCTTACATGGTAGTATTGCTGCCCACTACCTAGTGTGACAGACAATCAGTCAACTCACTTCATCTGCCCAATCCATTACTAAATTTTATGACTCTACATTTCATGTAGTTATCTGCTCCTGTCTCTGAAGTCAGGGATCACTTGATCACTTCTGGCAGTATTTGGGGAGCTATATAGTAAATTGAGAATCTAATCAGGTTTTGCTGTATGAAAGGCAAGCACTTTAACCAGCACTGTATCTCCAGAACATGCATACTTTTGATGTGCTACCAGAATTCTTGTATTTTCATCTTATTATTATTAATAACTACTTAAGCACCATGATTACAAGCATGTTTGTAACTGGTTAAATAAAACAAAACAAAAAACACCCCCCTCTTCACCAATACAAAGTTCCAACCAATAATGCCCTCCATTTCCCTCCTCCCTAACACCTTGCTTGTATCAAGAGAGGCATTCTATTTCTATCACTCAGTATCATTGTCATAGTAGTTGCCAGGGTAGTTATTTCTCTAACTGAACAGCCAACTCTTTGTGGTAAACTTCATATCCTAGGCCAGACTTTCCAGCTCTCATTTTTATTGTATATGTGTATTATTACAATAATGTCTTTTATTGTTCTTAAAACCCATAGATGAGTAAGATTATTCTGTGTATATACTCTCCTTCTGAATTATATCACTCAGCATAATAGTTTCCAAGTTCATCCATATGTAGGAAAATTTCATTTTTTCTTTTTATATTTTTAAATAA
The DNA here is from genome assembly GCA_004027635.1 of Crocidura indochinensis. Classification (NCBI taxonomy): domain Eukaryota; kingdom Metazoa; phylum Chordata; class Mammalia; order Eulipotyphla; family Soricidae; genus Crocidura; species Crocidura indochinensis. The sequence continues at coordinate 13,377 of PVKC010009690.1, read as the reverse complement.
TATTTTGTTTAAACACCTTGACCACAAACATGATTGTGGTTGGGTTTCTGTCATGTAAAGAACACTCCCTCACTACCAGTGCAACATTCCCATTATCAATGTCTGAAATCTCCCTCCTCCTCACCCCGCCCCCACCTGTACTCTAGACAGACTTTCTATTTCCCTCATATATTCTCATTATTAGGACAGTTTTCAATGTTATTTCTCTAACTAAACTCATCACTCTTTGTGGTGAGCTTCATGAAGTGAGCTAGAACTTCCAACACTCTTCTCTTTTGTCTCTAAAAATTATTGCAAGAAAGTCTTTCATTTTTCTTAAAACCCATAGATGAGTTTGACAATTCTGCATCTTTCTCTCTTACTCTGACTTATTCGCTCAACATAATAAATTCCTTGTACATCCATGTATAGGAAAATTTCATGACTCCATCTCTCCTGAAGACTGCATAATATTCCATTGTGTATATGTACAACGTCTCTTTAGCCATTCATCTGTTGAAGGGCATCTTGTTTGCTTCCAGAGTCTTGCTATGGTAAATAGTGCTGCAATGAATATACGTGTAAGGAAGGGGTTTTTGTATTGTACTTTTGTGTTCCTAGGGTATATTCCTAGGAATGGTATAGCTGAATAGTATGGGAGCTCTATTTCCAGGTTCTGGAGGAATTTCCATATTGCTTTCCATAAAGGTTGAACTAGACAGCATTCTCACCAGCAGTGAATAAAAGTTCCTTTCTCTCCACATCCCTGCCAACACTGCTTGTTCTCATTTTTTGTGATGTGTGCCAATTTCTGTGGTGAAAATGGTACCTCATAGTTGTTTCGATTTGCATCTCCCTGATGATTAGTGATGTGGAGCATTTTTTATGTGCCTTTTTGGCCATTTGTATTTCTTCTTTATCAAATTGTCTGTCCATTTCTTCTACTCATTTTTTTGATGGGATTAGATGTTTTTTCTTGTAAAGTTCTGTCAGTGCCTTGTATACTTTGGATATTAGCCCCATATCTGATGGGTATTGGGTGAATAGTTTCTCCCACTCAGTGGGTGGCTCTTGTATCCTGGGCACCATGTCCTTTGAGGTGAAGAAGATTCTCAGCGTAATGTATTCCCATCTGTTAATCTCTGCTTCCACTTGTTTAGAGAGTGCCATTTATTCATTGAAGATGCCTTTAGTCAAACAAGGCTTAGTAAAGGTGCGGGAATCTGGTCACCCCAGCATCCTGCTACCTCCTTCCTCCGGAACTCCAGAGCTTCCCCTGGGCCACATGCCTGGGCAAGCTAGTGAGGTAGGTCCCTTGGAGGAGCTTAAAGGTTACCCTAGGTTTTCCCCATTTCCCACCAGGTCCGGAGGGAGGGTTTGGGTGGGGCTTTGAACTTCCTGCCTTCCAGCGCTAGAAGAATTTCTTTCCTTTCAGAACGCAGCCCAGAAGCTCATTCTATTCTTTTATTCCCTCACTCCCACCTACTATTACCCCACATTTAACCATTTTTTGTACTAATGATTTTTGTTTTGGCCAAGGTGGATTGCATATCTTTCACAGTAATGTTCGTGGGGGAGTCTGAATCTACAGCAAGGAAAATGGGGGATGACATGGCTCTACAAGTTAGGCTTTTTTGACAAGCTTAGGGGAAGATGCAGCCTTGGACTGCCCCCCACAGCCTTCCCTCCACTTCCTCCAGGTTCCCAGGGTTACCCCTGGATGCCTGCGCAGAGTTCCAGCAAGTGGGTTCCAGTGAGGAGCAGTTTAAAGGAGACCCCAGCTTCCCCTTTCCTACAGGGGGCAGAGAGGGGGATGATGAACTTCCTGCTTCCAGCAATTAGGAAGCAAACGCCTCTTGGGGAGTCTGATGCTTCAGCAAGCAACACTGGGACTATATGGCTCAATGTGGTAGGCTTTTTGGCCAAGCTAGGGGGAAGATACAGTCTGAGCTGCCCCCACAGACTGCTCTCTCCTTCCTCCCAGTTCCCAGGTTTACCCCTGGCCGCCTGCTCAGGGTCCGAGCAAGTAGGTTACAGGGAGGAGTAGTTTAAAGGAGACCACTGGCTTCCCCTTCCTGCAGGGGATGGGGAGGGGACTGGTGAACTTCTGGCTTCTAGCAATTAGGAAGCAAATGTCGCTCAGGGAGTTGGAACCTTCAGTAGGCAACACAGGGTTAACATGGCTTCATGAGCTCTTTGTTTGACAAAAGCACAGACCAAAGTGGTGTCACAGAAACAACACCCTCTCACTTGATTATTTCTAAAACATAACAGGGAGACATGTATCTCCTTTGTATATCTCAGATGTATTCCCTTAACATCTATAACTCTTTTTGAATATCTCATATAGTGACAATTTAGTGCACTGGTTTTGTTATTTGATTGTTTGCTTTTCTCCCTATGAGATCTGTTTTATAATCAATACTGGTAGAAGAGTATCTCTGTATAGAATTAATGTTTGAACCAAGTTACTGGGAATGTTGGACTTTATTCATTGACCCCAGATGCACCAACAATATCTTGTGACATTGTTTCTATTTTACATAGGCATATTAAAATAGGAAAATAATACATAATACATATGCAAACAAGTTTTTATCTAATAGAGATGGGAACACAAATTTGATAATGCAGTTAGGCCTTATACCTTGAACATTGGCCTAAGATTTGGCTTAGGCCTCAGAAGAATGGGCATCGCCCATGCATACCTGAACTATGGATACCATCAATGGAAACAACCACAATTGTCTATAACACTACCAGGATCCAAACCTCTACCAGGGAAGACCTACTACTGCTCTGGCATTGACTTACTCCAAAGAGTGCTCTCAATACCCAGACGACTCAGCAACAGCTTGCTTGCAGGGCAGATCGCTCCACATCTAATGGTGTTGTTCTATATATATTAGCACCACACAAACTCAAATATCTTAGAGTCAATTTGAATAAACATGTGAAGGACCTATAAAAATAAAACTATAAAACCCTGCTCCAAGAAATAATAGAGGACACATGGAAATGGAAACACACAACCTGCTCATGGATTGGCAGGATTAACATCATAATAATGGCAATACTCCCTCAAAGCATTATACAGATTTAAAGCCATCCCTGTAAAGATACCCATGACATTATTCAAAGAAATGAATCAAACACTGTTGAAATTAATTTGGAACAATAAACACCCTCAAATAGCTAAAACAATAATTGGGAAAAATAATATGGGTGGCATTACTTCCCCTAGCTTTAAACTGTATTACAAAGCAATAGTTATCAAAACAGCATGGTATTGGAATAAAGACAGACCCTCAGGTCAGTGGAATAGGCTTGAATACTCAGAGAATGTTCACCAGACATACAATCACCTAATTTTTGATAAAGAAACAAGAAATCCTAGATGGAGCAAAGAAAGCCTCTACAACAAGTGATGTTGGCACAACTGGCTAGCCACTTGCAAAATATTGAACTTAGACCCGCAGCTAACATCATGTACAAAGGTGAAATCCAAATGGATTAATGGTGCTACCAGAACTCTTAACTAAACACCTGACAAATACCACACACTGGACTCACAGAATTCATCCCTAGATAGAAATCCTTTATCCATGATGCCCCCATAATGACTTTATGAATGTTTAAGATTCATTATAGACCCCTATTTTCTACCTGTTTAATACCCAGCCTAAAATACAAATAGTCTTTTACTAGCCCATTTTACAATTAAAATTGAAACTTAGACAGTCCAAATAAGTTTCCAAGGATTATACAAATAGATATTAAGTGAGAACATTATTAATTCTTAATGACATATATTAGAATAGAAATTTGTTGCTGTGGTAACAAGATGAAGAAATCTATGGGATACTTTTTCTACTGTAATTCACATATTCAACTGAATGTTGATGAACCAGGTGACTATAAATCTAAAGCTGGGTCCATAAATGTAAGTATACTCTTTAATTCCAACCAGAAACTCAACCTGACATTATTAGGTGTTAAAATAGAAAATATATATGCCAAACTGCTAACATTTTCAGATATATCTAAATATTTATAATGCAATCAGAATATATTAAAGCTAAAAACAAAATAAATCGTCTAAGTAAAATACAGTAGCAAAAGTATTTGAGCATTTGGCAAAGAAAGATGTGGTTTACTTCATTTATATTTTTATAATTTTTATTGAGAACAATGTGAATTATAAGTCTTACACCGTTATATTTAACATACATAGTGACAGTAAATTAAGGTCATTCTCACCACTAGTGACCCTGTTCCTCTGACCCTGTTCCCAGCATGCATCCCATACCTGCACAGAACCAGCCTACAGAACTGATAGTGTAACAGATTCCTTTTGTGTATAGCTTGTTGTAGTTTGTGTCTCTTGATTCTATTGTCATTGACTTTGGATTGGATATTTAGGTCTGATCATATTTATTTCCACTCAATGTTCATGAGACTGCTTGCCCCTGGTACTATCCACATTTTTTTCTCTAAATTTATGATGCAGAACAAGATGATTCATGTTCTATGGTTCTGTTGAGAAAAAAAGCGGAGAGGAGGCCCTGTTCAGAGGTATAAATATAAATCTAAAAGAACAAAGAAAGAAAAAAAGTGCAAAATAAAACAAAACAAAACCCAAAGGGGGGGGGTGGCTAGTGTTTCAAGGTGTTTTGGCTTTTTATTTATTTATTTTTTTATTGTTTTTGCATAGGCATAGTAAGTATTGAGCAAAATTAGAAAGGAAATTCCCTTGGCCTAAGAGATACAGGGTTTCTACACCTCTGAAGCATACTTTCATGGGATCAACTACAGGCTCCAGATTTGTTCATTGTCAAACCCCAAAATCTTTTTATGGTTCCAGGAAAAGTTCTGCTCATTTGTGGTTGTCCAAGTCAGTCATATATAATTAGAGATTTTGGTTTTGCACAGATCCTAGGGCGAAGTCTAGGATAGTCTTTCTTTATGGTTCCAGAAGTTCTGCTCTGTCACTATTGTTGTAGTCAGTCTTCGTTAATTAGTGATTTGACTTTTTGCATAGATCAAAGGACAGTATTGTTGTAGTCATAGATCAAAGGACAGTATTGTTGTAGTCAGTCTTCTGTAAGTAGAGATCTTGGTTTTTGCACAAATCAAAGGGCAGAGTGTCTTCTCATTTCATCTCACCATTAAGTGATGAGGTAGGGCAACCTGCTCTTAAGTCAAATTGTTGTTGTTTTCTCATCCTCAGGATGTCATATGAACCTCACCTGGTGCAAGTTGATGCCAGAGCAGTATTAGGAACTACCCCGAGGGGACTATCCCTGATGCTGTTGTCAATTCTAAAGTTGAGATCTAGGATTTGGGGTTGGAAGGTCAATATTTGATCACATAAGGTTAAGTTGATTTCTTATGACTAATGTTCAAGGTGAAAGGTGCCCCTGTATTATAAAATATATGGACACTTATAACTAGAAGATAAGAGCTTGTTTCTATACATAAGATTTCCCCATTTTAGTGTGCTATGCCAAAAGGAACTATACCATATTATATTGTTGCTGCAATTGGAGGTTAAAATGTCAGGCTATACAATCTCTGTGACCTGGTTTTGACCTGTATTTTTATTCCAATTAAGACATTTCTACTTGAATTTTGTATTAAGTAGAACCAAAACAAGCAGAAAGGGAGCAGATGAAAGAGGCCACCTTTAAATTTGGAAATAAACACTAAGAGATATAACTCTTAAGTAATTAAACAAACAAAGAAAATATAGAACTCCCCATTAAGCCTTTTTAGCTAGTCCTGGAGAAGATGAGATCCAGGGCACATTTTTGTCTGACTCGTGGTCTTATTGACTCTAAGAAATGATTTGTAGCAGTAAGGGATTGGGTAGTGTCTTGAATTGGGGGTCCGTCTGGAGCTGAATATGGTAACATGCAACAGTCCACATTGAGGAAAGATGAGCAAAAAGGGGCCTCAAAGAATGAGTCAACAGGAATGGTGGTTCCACCGTCTTGCTAGACTAAAGATGAGGGACTGAGAGGGTATTCTTTTGCTTTGGGAGTTGGGTGGTGGCTTCTTGGGGCAGGGGGAATGGTCTCAATTACTAATGAGTTAAGATGTAGATGGAATCTATCATGCTGAGTAAAATAAGTCAGAGGGAGAGAGAGACGCAGAATAGTCTCACTCATCTATGACTTTTAAGAAAAGTAAAAGTCATTTTTGCAACAGTCCTCAGAGATCATGAGAGGAGAACTGCACAGAGAACTACCATAATCACATGAATGAATGAGGGAACTAGAAAGCCTGTCTGGAGTACAGGTGGGGTGGGGTAGGAGGGAGGGAGACTTGGGACATTAGTGGTGGAAATGTTACACTGGTGAAGGGGTGTTCTTTACATGACCGATACCTAATCACAATCATATATGTAATCAAGATGTTTAAATAAAGAAAAAATTCATTTAAAAATAATAATATATATCACTCTCAAGGTTTCTGAAAAAAAAACTGAGAGTAAAGAGGGTTTAATAGGGAGAAATAATGGATCAGGTCTGAGGAAGTGAGAGATAGGAGTTCTGAATGAGGGAAGGAAGGATAATATATAAGAGGACTATATGCAATGTCGGCATGGATTGTTTACAATATAGATTAGACAAACATATAGGAGTCCACTGCACAAAAAAATTCATGCCAACTCAAATATAGACATTAGAGATATATTCATAGGTTGTAGTTGGAGACCTCACCCTTAAGGGATAGTTCAAAGTACTTAAGAAATAATTAAATTGAAAAAATAAAATAGTTTAGAAAAAATAAAAGTAACAAAAAGAAGAGAAAAATAAATAAATTGGCTAGTACCTCAGAGGGAAAAGGTTTTCCAGTGTCTAGGTACTTCATAATGGTAGAGGTTAACTTTGCTAAATGAAGCTTTCAGGGTTAAAATATACATGGAGCATTTTAGTATAGACATTACTTTCATGTCTAGAAGGATACTAAGTAATATGGTACTAGAAGGATACTAAGCAATATGGTATTGAGCACTATAAGAGGAATCTACCCTATGTAGTATCATCCATCGTGTCTTGTGCATTGAGGTTCTTTTCCTGAAAATGAACTGAGAGCATTAATCAAAAAAGAAGGGAGAGAAGGAGAAATGAAAATAGAAAAGAGATAATAGTAATTTGTAAAAAAAAATACTCAATGAGTGGGACATGTAACATAAGTTTATGGTGTGCAGTTGCCTATTTCAGTGGTCTCATAGTCACACTCTGTAGGTCAGAGTAGAAGACATGACCAAAAGGAAATGTGTAGATTGGAGTATTTATCAAGAAGTTTTCATAATGAACTCTGTATATGGAGGCTAACGTGATTGAGCACCAAATTGCAACTTATATCTCCAAGAACCTCTGTGGGCAAAGAAATTGAATATTTTATACATAAATACAATTAAGGCATTAAAACCTACTGATCTTAAGCACTGCAGCATAAGTCCGTGGCTTCCAATTATATTCTACATCTGATTCTGAGGATAAACACATTAGAACATTATTATAGGGGCCGAAGTGGTGATGCAGTGGTAGGGTGTTTGTCTTGCATGAGCCTGACCTAGGATGGACCACAGTTAGGTACCCTGGCATCCCATATGTTTCCCAAAGCTAGGGGTGAGTTCTGAGCACATAGCAGGTGTAACCTCTAAGTGTCAACAGGTATGGCTCAAAAATAAACAAAAAAGGAACATTGCTATATAGGCCTTTGTAGTGCAAGGTTAAACTTCTCTTCAATCTAAACACCTGTTTCCAATTTTGCAGGTTCTCTGTTCTATAAAAGAGAGCATAGTCTTTGTTTTTCTCCTCTTCTGCTTAATTTGAACACTTCTCCTCCCTATACCTTGGCACCTACGGTGTTCACAGTATCAGGGGCCCCGTTCACTGTCCCTCAGACCATTGGAGGGCCAGACTATAGTAAAAACAAAAATTACGAACAAATTTCTATGCACACTGCATACATCTTATTTTGATGTGAAGAAACAAAATGGGAACAAATACAATATGTGGCCGCGGGCCATAGTTTGAGAACCACTGATTTAGACCCTTGTGTTTCTTTATGGAGTTATTCTAAATACCACATATAAGTGATATTCTGTATTTATCCTACTTCTGGCTTACTTCTTTATTTAACATAATGTTTTCTAGTTTCACCCGTGTTGCAGCAAATTGAATGATTGTATCTTACTGACATTTCTGACTGCTATATAGTATTTCATTGTGTATATGTATCACATCTTCAAGATTCACTCATTTGTTGTTGGACATCTAGGTTGATTTCAAATCTTGGCTATTGTGGCCGGAGAGGTGGTGCCAGAGATAAGGCATCTGCCTTGCAAACACTAGCCTAGGACAGACTATGGTTCGATGCCCTAGCGTTCCATATGAACCCCCCCCCCAACCAAGTCATGAGCGATTTCTGAGCGCATAGCCAGAAGTAACCCCTGAGCATCAAATGGTTGTGGCTCCCCAAAAAGCAAACAAATCCCAAAATGTTTTGGCTATTGTACTGAGTGCTGTAGATAGTGATATGCATACATACTTTTGGATGAATATCTTTCTAACCTGGGGAAAATAATTAAGAGCTGGATTTCTGGGTCATATGGCAGCTCAATTTTGAGTCTAATGAGAACTTCCTGTACTGTTTTTTCATAAAAGTTGGATCAGGCAGCATTCCAGTAAGCAATGGATGAGAATTCTTTTCTTACTACATCCCCATCAACAGAGATCGACTGTTATTTTGTTTGTTTGTTTGTTTTGGGGGGCCTCAGTCGGTGACACTCAGGGACTTCTCCTGGATATGCATTCAGAAATTACTCCTGGCTCACGGGACCATATCAGATGCTAGGGATTGAACCCAGATCTATCCTGGGCAGTAGAATGCAAGGCAATATTCCTATCACTGTGCTATCTTTCTGGCCCCTGGTCCAGTTATTTTTGATGTATGTCATTTTCACTGTTGTAAGATAGTAGCACATTGTTGCCTTGACTTATTTCCCTAATGACGAGTGATGATGAACGTTTTCATGTGTCTATTAGTCACCTGTTGATATTCTTAAGAGAAGTTTCTATTCCTTTCTTTTCCCCATTTTTCTATGTTTTTCAGGCTTTGTGGTGCTAACCTTCTTGAGTGCTTTGTATATCCTATATATCAAAATTTTATCTGATGTTGAGTGCAAACTTTTTCCCATTCCATTAGCTTTCTTTTAGTGTTATCTCTTTTTTTTTTGCCATACATAAACTTATTAGTTTGGTGTAGTCCCATTTATTTAGTTTCATTGCTATGGCACTTGCCTTTGGCATTCTACCATTAAAGGAATTTTTAAGGTCTAAGTCTTAGAGTGTTCTTCCTATGTTTTCCTCAATAAACCTTATAGCTTCAGATCTTATTTAAAGTCTTTAACTTATTTTGAGTTGGCTTTTGTTTAAGGTGTGAGGTATAGATCAATCTTTAATTTCTTACAAGTGGTTATCCAGTTGTTTTAATACAATTTATTGAAAAGACTGTCTTTGTTCCATTTCAAATTCTTTTCTCCTTTGTCAAATATTAGTTGGCTATATATTGGGGGGGCTATATACCTGGATATTTTTTGGTCTCTTTGATCTGAGATGCTGTCTTTGTTCTAATACCAAGCTGTTTTGATCATTATGGCTTTATATTAAAGCTTCAGGTTAGGTAAAGAATTGCCACTCAGTTTCTTATTTTCAATATGGATTTGATTCATCTAAGTCTTTTATGGTTCCAGCAAAACTTTAAGATTGATTTTCCTAAGTCCTTAATGAATGAATGTATAAAGTATGAATTTTCATAGGAATTGCATTGAATCTATATGGTATTCTAGGTAAGATGGTCCCATGAGCATGGGATATTCTTTCAATTCCTTAGGTCCTCTTCAATTTCTTTCTGAAGTGTTTTGAAATTTTCATTGTATAGATATTTCCCTCTCTAGTTAGGTTGACTCCTTGGTACTTGATATTTTTAAATACTATTTTAAATGTGATAGACTCCTTCACTTTCTTCTCTGCTTCATTTGTATAAAAGAATGCTACTGTCTTTTGTGTAATGACTTTGTAGTCAGACACTTTGCTCTATTGGTATATATTGTTTCTAGGAATTTTTTCTATGGACTCTTTGTGGTTTTCAAAGTATATCACCATATCATCTGAAAATAAAAATTAAGATTCCTCTTTCTCTATTTTGACTCCTTTGATTCCCTTCTATTGTCTTATTGCTATTGCGATGACTTCTAAAACTATGAATAAAAGTACATTAACTTAACGGAAATAATTTCATATTTTTGCCATTAAGGATAAAGTGAGCTGTGGGCTTTTTATAGATAGCTGTAATTATGTTGAAGAAGGTTCCTTCCTATTTTGCTGAGAATTTTCATTCATTGAATTTCATTCAATGAATTTCATTCATTGGTGTTGTATTTTGTCAAATTCCTTCCCTGTGTTGATTGATATGATATGTGTTTTTTGTCCTTTTTGTTTATGTGTGTATAATATTGATCGATTTGCATATATTGAAGCATGCTTACATCCCTGGGATGCAATTCACTTATTCATTACATATAATCTTTTTGATGTGTGGTTGGATTTGTTAATATTCTTTAAGGATTTTTGCATCCATCTTTATTTATGAGATTGATCTGTAGCTTTCTTTCTTGGTGGCATCTTTTCCAGCTATGGGAATTAATGTGATATTAGCTTCATAAAAAGAGTTAGAGAGAATCCCTGTCTTTTCAACGTTTTGGAAGAGCCTGAAGATCAATGATAGTAATTCTTCTCAAAATGTTTGATGGGATTCACCTGTAAAACCACATGATCCTGGAATTTTATTTTGGGGGAGTTTCTTAATTTCTTATTTCAATATCTTTAGAAGTTATTGGATGTTTAGGCTTTTTATTTTCTCTTATTAAGTCTAAGAAGACAATTATGTTGCAAGTTAGCCCTTGATGGGACTGGAAGGTGATGGGATGGAGCATGAGATATTTCTCTTCCAGCTCATCTGCCACCCTGTTCAGCAGGCGGGTCTGAGGTATCAGGATAGGTTTCAGGTTAGAAAACTCACAGATGGTCAGGCTTCAGGAGATATCAGCTTTATTCAGTGGCTAAGACTGAAGAATCCCCAGAATGAGCCTCAGCCTTCCTCAGACCCTTGCTTTTATACACAAGAATCAGGCACCACCCTAGGGTGGGAGCATAATACCAAGTAAGGAATAATCCAATATACTATCACCAAGTCATACCCTAGGGTGGGGCACAATTATTGATTAGTATAGGATCAGTAACCCAACAGCATATGTCAATATTTTTGGGGTTCTCTAGCTTAACTAAATACACTTGTTAATAATAAGCCTTCATGGGGCCGGGCGGTGGCGCTGGAGGTAAGGTGCCTGCCTTACCGCGCTAGCCTTGGACAGACCACGGTTCGATCCCCCGTGCCCCATATGGTCCCCCAGGCCAAGGGTGACTTCTGAGCGCATAGCCAGGAGTAACCCCTGAGCGTCCCTGGGTGTGGCCCAAAAACAAAAAAACAAAAAAACCAACAACAAAAAAAAATAATAAGCCTTCATGATGTCTTGGATTTTTGAGGTTTTGTTGTGATCTCTCCCCTTTTGTTTACAGTTCATGTGTTTCTTTTTGTTTTCTTTTTTCATTGTGGTTCTGCCAGAAATTTGTCTATCTTTTTCATTCTTTTGAAAAACAAGCTCTGAGGCAGGAGGAGTCTGCCCCTACTGTGCGATTACCAACTGGGAGAGACTGAGGGGACCTGTCGCCTTTATGTGTTTCTCTACTGTTCTGTCTCCTGAACCTTTTCTGTGAGGGCCAAGAAGGGCACAGCAAAAAAAAATCTCTCCTTCAGGTTCCCAAGAAAAGGCCAAGAAAGACAGAGTGAGTGAATGAGTGAAAACTGGCTACCAGAGGTGTCCCAGCAGAAAGGCAGATCCTTTTTCTGTGAAGGCAGGCAGTAGGAGTCTGCCCCTGCTTGATATTATCAACTGGGAGAGATTGAGGGGACCTTTACATGCCTTTACATGTTTCTCTACTCTTCTGTCTCCTGAACCTCTCCTGAGAGGGCTAAGAAGGGCCCAGCAAAAACACTCTCCTACAGGCTCCCAACCTGAAAAACCAAGAAAGACTGAGTGAGTGAGTGATGAGTAAGTGAGTGAGTGAGTGAGTGAGTGAGTGAGTGAGTGAGTGAGTAAGTGAGTGAATAATGGCTACCAGAGGTGCTCTGGGATAAAGGCAGACACTTTGTCTATAAAGGCAGGTGGGAGTCTATGAAGGCAGGTGGGAGTCTTCCCTGCTGTGAGATTACCAAAAGTTAGAGATTGAGGGGACCTGTTGCTTTTGTATTTCTCTACTCTTCTGGATCCTGAACCTCTCCTGAGAGGGCTAAAAAGGGCCAGGCAAAAACTCTCCCCTAGAGAATTCAAAGAGCAAGGCGAAAGCAAGGCCACTCGCCTTGCAAATGCGTGCTCTTCTAAAATATGAACCCCACCATAACATGCAGAAAAAAATGCATTGCAAGCATGACAATAGGGAAACCTTGCAGGCAAAGAGAATGAAGATGATAGCTCTGATAAACCAAAAAAAAGTATCAACCATATGATTAATCTTTTACATAAGGAGTTTAGAATAGAAAATGGAGGATCCTCATGGAAATCAAAGAAAATTTAGCTCTAGCTGAACAGAACACAAAGGTAGAAATAGAAAAACTCCAAACTGAAATAACCAGTCTTAAAAGCAAAGTAACTGAACTGAAGAACTCAATGGAAAGCCTCTCCAACAGGGTAAGAATAGAATCAATGAACTGGAAGATCAAATGCAGTACAACTCCATACAGCAGAAGAGATTGTAATAGAACCTTAAGGCAAACGATCATACAATGGAAAAAGTACTCAAAGAATGTAAACAGATGAAAATGAAGACTTTGATAAATTCAACAGAAACAATGTAAGAATCATTGGCGACCCAGTGGTCCAGGAGGGGATCCCCAGGAAGAATCAACAGTCAAAAGTATCATCACAGAGAAACTTCCAGAGCTTAAGACTGCAAGCAACCAAATTCTAAATGCTCAAAGAGTACAAGCTAAAAGAGACCCAAAGAAAAACACCCCAAGACACATCCTAATCACAATGATGAATTGTACAGATAGAGAAAGAATACTGAAAGCAGCAATATAAAAAGGGGAAATTAAATTCAAAGTAGCATCTTTAAGATTTACAGCAGACATGTCACAAGAAACTCCCAAGGCCAGAAAACAGTAGTGGGTTATTGTGGCAAGGCTAAATGAAATGGATATTTCACCTGTATTACTGAATGCAGCCTAACTCATGTTCAGGTTTGAAAAAATAATATATAGTTT
>PVKC010009689.1:0-26551 GCA_004027635.1 Crocidura indochinensis | reverse complement strand
AAACAATGAAAAGAAAGAATTGCAATTTGTCCAGCTCACCTGGGAATAACACTCTAACTTAGAATAATTTATTTGACATAGCCTACTGTAACTCTTTCCACAATATATATTGCCATTAGCAGTCTAATTGCGTAAATCTTATTAAGCTGGATCTTTCTTCATGGTCAAAGTGCGTGAGTTTCTTTGGCTCAGTTTCATTATCCCATTTTTGTACAGTTTATGGAACATATTTGATCAGACTTGATTCAAACAAATAAAAAGTCCTATAAAGGAGAACTCTATCAAAGAACTGCTTTCATGTTATAGTTTGTTTTGGTTTGTAACATTTTGGAAAGTCTGATCGCAGAATCTCAGAGCAGGAACATTGAAAGATATCTCAGACTATTTCCAAATAGTTTTTGACGAATAATTTAAAATAAGTAGGGAGTAACTTATTTTTAAATAGGTTGTTATCTGTCTCTTTAAAAAAATGTAACATTGTATGGCTGGAACAATAACACAGCAGGTGTTTGCTCATGGTCAACCTGAGTTTAATTCCTGGCACCCTATGGCATCCCTTTAAGTACTACAATGGATGATCCCTGAATACAGAGCTAGGAATATAGTCTGAGCATCACTTAGCATGACTCCAAAAATTAACTTGTGGAAAATAATTGTGAAAAGGATTTTGAACAGAGATACCTAAGTATTAACTCTGTAATTTCTATTCTCTCATTATGCCTCCTAACATTTTGCAATTGTTTTTCCCACTTGAGATTATTAATTATCTTTGTGAGTAGGTTTACCTCTTTTTAAAATGCATTTGCTGAATAAAATTAATAATTATATATTATTTAATAGCTTTTATATATTATTTAAGAACTTGTTAGTAACTATTAAACCAAGATAGAGATGCTGATCACCAGGATGCCCATTTAATGAGAGCAATGTTAAATATCTGTTACTTAATATAGAAGTTTCAATTAATGAGTTTACCTAAAGATATATATTTATACATATATATACATATATTGAATTTCTGCACTGCAAAATTAAAAAGGATTTTACATGATTGGGACAGCTTCTATATTAAGACAATTAGCACAAAGGGCTTTTTGGTTTCAATATTATTAGAATAAGTTATATGAAAGACAAAACTAATTTAACTAGAGAAGGTTGAATTTCCAAATTCCTGAAAAATGATCTTCTTAGTAAGTAGTGTTTTCTCACATTCTTCAGACTTAGGTGCTAATAGGGACTTAGATATCTTTCACATTAGATAGGTGAAGAATTTCTCTATCAGTAGGAGAATGAAGAATCTATTACCACTTTCTCACCTACATAACAATTCTTTACCCCATTTGAGGTTGTTCTGATGGTCTCACACTTACCTGTATTCCAACACTTAAGAAAATTTATTGATCTATTGTTGATTTCTAGAAATGTGAACTTATGTAGTTAAGTAGGAACTTCATTATACTGTGTGGAATAGTTGTAGTTTGATATCCAAGTCTAATAAAGCATAATAAATTCATTTCTTTGCTAAAGTATATCTCATAAAATCTTTTATAATTTTTCCTAGCAGAAACAATTATGCTTAAGTAATGTCTATTTGCTAAAAATCTATTTAAAAATGTCAGTTATTAAGTAATTGTCACAAAGCAATAGTCATTTCAAATTCATTAGTGATATTCATTTCATTTTTTCATAGTTATGCCCCAAAATTCTATTTTGAAAAATAGAAGAAATTATTTTTTGCTGAAGAAATTTTTGATCTCTTAAAATGCTTTAAAACTTAGTTATAACATCTATTGAATACATAGACATGTACCTATTTATGATATCTGTAGATTCATTCATTCATTCTATAAGCCAATTTTTATATTCATACAACGTCTTAAAGTCAGATAGTTTAAGTACTCTAGTTATTCTTTTATATTTTTCCTTTAATTAATTCATTTATTTTTTTTGAATTGGAACTAAGCCAGGTCAAAGCCTGATTTTATGCTTACGACCTACTCCTGGCAGAGTTTGCATGAGTAAATATAATGCCAGGGATAGAAGCTATGTTGGATGCATTCAAGGCAAACAACTCATCTGCTGTGCTATATTCCTATTCCATAAAAGCTCTGCATTTTGTTTCTTTGTAAATTGTGAAAATTTCATCAACTAATTATCTTAAATGCACTTTTTCTGTGATTTTATTGTTGTTTTGTTTTATGTTTTTGTTTTGGTTTACACCAGGCAGCGCTCAGGGGTATACTCTTGGATCTGTGCTTAAAAATCTCTCCTGGCAGGCTCAGGAGATCAGATGGGATGGCAAGAATCTAACCTAAATCAGCCGAATGCAAGGCGAACACCCTGCCTGCTGTACTATTGCTCTAACCCCTGTGACTTCATTTGTGCTATGACTGATGCACAGTATTATCCCAAAGAACTCTTTTGGTTAACTCCTCTTCTTTTCAAGCATCACTAATATACATTTTATTCTGAGTTTAATTTGAAGTTCGTATTTTTGTATTTAATATTTATTTTTTAAGTTCTAATTTTCTGTTAAAAGATTATAAATACTTTTCACTTCATATGAAATAAGTCAGTTCTAAAAATGTAATTTTATTCTTTTTTCATATTCAAATTCTTACCCATTTGTACTTTTATTCTATTATTTGGTTTATAAATAAATGCCTTAATTTATTTCCTTTAACTTATTTTATTATTCGATATGTTTATTTTTAATTTTATCCTTGTTATTTAATATGCTTTTCTACTTTTTAGAATCAGGTATTTTTTAATTTAGTTACATGAATTTCAGAATTATTCATGATTTGGTTTCAGCATTCAACATCTTAATAACGAACATTCGCTAGTGTCCACTTTCTCCCACCAATATTCTTTTTTTTGGGGGGTGGGGGCACACCCAGTGACGCTCAGGGGTTACTCCTGGTTATGTACTCAGAAGTCGCTCCTGGCAGGCACGGGGGACCATATGGGAACCGGGGGAATCGAACCGTGGTCCGTCCTAGGCTAGCGCAGGCTAGGCAGCAGGCACCTTACCTCCAGCGCCACCACCCGGCTCCCTCCCACCAATATTCTTAAGATCTTAAGATTTTTTTTTTGCTTTTGGGTCACACCTGGCGGCGCTCAGGGGTTACTCCTGGCTCGGCTCTTCGCTCAGAAATCACACCTGGCAGACTCCAGGGACCACATGGATGCCAAGACTCGAACCACCGTCATTCTGCACGCAAGGCAAACGCCATACCTCCATACTATCTTTCCAGTACTAACATCTATTTTTTGATAGATGTTAAACTGTGTATTTTGTGTGTGCTTTGTATGTGTTTTTAGCAATCTCTTAAATATCAGTAAGCTTTGTTCTAAATAAAGGTAAGATAGTTATAATCCCTAAGATTCTTCTTGGTTTTGCTAAGGAGTGAAGAAAAACTTACAACACAGCTCATTTATCTTATCATAACAAATGCAACATTTTTTCCTGAGGACAACATAGTATTTCCTTTTTACTTGTTAGTCTTTCCAGTTTAATAGATTAGAATGATATCCTTCCTCAGCTGTTTATGTGCTACATGCATTTTTCTACTTATCACTTTGCTACTGTTTCCCAAACTCAGTCATTTTTTTTAATAATTTTATTGTGATCAAAGTGAATTACAAAATTCTTTTTGCAAAAGGCACTGTAAATATTGGGGAAATTAAAAAAGGAATTATCTTGGCTTAAAAGATATGGCATTTCTCCGCCCTTGAAGCATTGGCTTTTAGACAACTTAAGTTTCAGGACTCAGACAAAAAAAGCTTTCATTCAAAATATTCATGTTTTATTTTCCTTCAGCCTTTCTAACATTTTGATCTGTAAAATAAAAACATCTAAGTATTATGGATTAAAAATTCAGTATCTTCAGGAATAAACACTACTGAAAATAATCAAAGTAACAACTTCCTAATTCTTTATTAAGAATCATTTTGTAGTTTCTCAAGATCTAATAACAGTTGATTCAAATGTTTTATCTACTTACAAGATATTTTTGTTGTAGGTTTGGTAAATCAACTGTAGTCAAGTTAACACTTACGGTACCTCACCATCACAAAAGTGTCAGAAAATCACTAACAATTGGACTGTCATCTCTTATTTGCCTCTTATGTCTTCTTTTTCCTTCTTCCAACAATAAGTACTTGGTAGTATGAATTTTGTAATTCAAGGTCAAATGTCACTCCCTATTTTCTTAAGTCTCTCTCTGTAACATATAAGCTACAATATCCAATTTAATTTCATAATATTATTAATTTATTACATCTTTACAACAATAAAACATTTAATACCTGAAGTGAACAATTCTATTTCTATTATTTCTAATTTTTAAAAAATATGATTCCTATAGATTCCTAGATGTTAATATCACACACTGTCTATTTTTCAACTCTGCTTTACCTATAGTACATTGGGTGATCTTGGGCAGGCTTCTTACTATTTCTGTGTATCTTTTGCCAGAGTATTAGCTTCTCATAGATTTGAGATGGTTAAATTAGCTAACATTTACTCTTTTCAATCATGTCAATCATCTATGAAGATAGTATCATCATATCTGTTATCACATAATTTATCTTAAAGCCAAAAAATAAAATTTTGAGTAGCATATTTGTGAAGACATTTTATTCTTATCCATCATCATTTTCAAGTTTATTATCTTTGAATTTATTATTTATTATATTTGAATAAGTTCTTTTAGCTTTTTAGTATAATAGGTTGATTAATCAAGTGTTTATATCTTTCTGACATTTGACTACAAATCCCTCAGCTATGTAGCCTATACCTGTGACTTAAGACCAGCTTTATGACAATCCTATGATATAAATACTATTAATAGCTGTATCCTCCATATGTAGAAAATGAGAGTTAGAAGACAATATAGTCTCCTCAAGATCTGACAGTTATTTCATGAACAGTGGTATACAAACCCAGTTCTTGACTTAGAGGCTATTAACCCTTAGTTAAGAATACATTTGTTAAAAAGTTATAAGTAATGTAAACAAATCAAGTTTTGCTTCACAAAACCCTGTTTCATATCTATTATTATAGCATAATATAATATAATATTACATTATAATATTATACATTATTACATTATAAAATTACATTATAGCTTATGATCACTTGCAAAAAATGCTATTTTGTATCATAAATCATATGTTCACTTTACTTATAAAAGGTACTATTGGTGGACATGATTTATAATGAGCATCTAAAAGCTAGGGAGATATTTATATGGTTTAAAAAGGTGAAGTCTCCAATGCCATTTATAGATGCTTCGCTGATTTTTATCACTTTGACATTTAGAGAGAAATGACACCATGATGGTACTTAGCACAGATTTGTTAGAATTTAGCAATATGTTATTCCTAATTCTCCTCTGAGGTAGCAAGTGGAATAGTATTGGAAAGAAGGGGTTTTAAGAAGAAGTGGACTTTGCTATGTGATGAACAACTCCTTTCCTGTCTCCTCAGCTTAATTTTTAATGATAATATCATTATTTAAGCACCATAATTACGATCATGTTTGTAGTTGTGTTTCAGACATATAAAAAGAATACCATTTTCACCAGTGCAACATTCCTACCACCACCTACCAAAGAATCAGTAATTGAGTAGTTCCTTGTGGAGTGGAAAGGTGAAAGAAAGAAGAAAATAAGATAAATACTGAGAATGTAATCTGCTAGTCCATCACTTTAGTCTTTTGTGAACAAGTAAAATAATATTGTCAATATTTTTATGTGCAAGTATGAGAAAGATGGTAAACACAAATCAGGAAAGGTTCCCATAATTGTGATATTAAAGGTTGTCTAGATTATGCCATCTGTGAAATAAAGGAAATTTGAGGTCTTAAATTATAGAAAGTAATACATAACACAGTATTCTAATTAAGTGGATTTCATGGAGTAAGTGGAATTAGAGTTGCCAGTATTTTGTTTTGTTTTGTTTTCATGTAGGAGAAGGATTCTCTGAGTGCCCAGAGATGCTAAATGTAGTGATTAGGACCACAGCTGAAGAGAGAATCTGGAGTGGAGTGAGCAGCATCTTACCAATGCTTTATCTCAGGTTCAGGCCTGGCTAGGCAGCATGGGGGTGGAAGTAGCTGGGCCTCCAGCCCCCAGAAAGTCAGCAGGCTTTGTTCTGATTTCTAACATGTGCCCCACCTCACTGCCAGATTTTACCTTTATACTTAGGGCATTTGTCAGTTACAGGGGTGTGTGTCCCAGTCCAATTGCCATTGGGGTATTGTCATCACCCCTTAAAGTTACATTGACCAATTAATTCCCTTAAATAAATTAGCACCTGAGTTTTAGTTTGACTACTGATGTATAATATCCAAAATCATTTTATTACAGTGTCAATTTCCATTACATCACTTTATCTTTCTCTCTTCTAGAAACTGTCTCTCCGACTCTCTCTGCCTATCTGTCTCTCATTCTATCTCTTTTTTTTCTCCACTCACACACACATCCCCTTACACTCACCCCTTTAGGTTCTTTTCCTATGTATTTTTAATTTAGCATTAGTTTTTATCTAGTAAAGTATAATTTTTCTTAGTTTTGGTTTATTTTTACCTATAACTTTTTCTTTTCTTTTCTTTTCTTTTTTTGTTTTTTGGGTCACACCAGGCAATGCTCAGGGTTTACTTCTGGCTCTGTGCACAGAAATCTCTCCTTGCAGGCTCAGGGGACCATATGGGATGCGGGATGCCGGGATTTGAACCACCATCCTTCTGCCTGAAAGACAGCCACCTTACCTCCATGCTATCTCTCCTATTTTTTTTGCCTATAGCTTATTAAATTATGAGACTGATAAAATAAAGCTTCCATGTATTTTATTCATTGCTAATTCTCAATATAGATAAGTATCTAAGAGCTCAATAAATACCTATTGCATGGATAAAGAAAAAAAATGAACTTTTTTTTTTTTTGCTGAAACCAAGTGGTAGAACAAAATTTCTGGGAATAAAATGGAGGATGGAAAATTAATCTCATATAAAATATTAGCACTATAATCTGTTAAATGCCTTCTCTGACCATGGATATGACACTTGAGGTGTGTGTATGCTCAACCAATAGGAATAATTTTAAATCTCCCAGACTAAATGAGGTATGAAACTTGTTTCAAAAGTGTATAGGCTTGCAGGGTTCAGGAAAAGGATAAAAAACACTTCAGTAGTTCAAATAATTAATTTAAAGTGAAGAACATGTTAGAATTTCCAGCTTGCTATTTTGTTTTGTTACTCTTAACAGAAAGATTTGATTCTATGAAATCTTCCTGAAAGACATTATTCTATAAATTCAGGATGAAAAGATTAAAAAGATAAATGGTTAAGTGTCTAGTAATAGTATGCTAATAATACAGGGAAAACAGTTGCTAATAAATTCTTTTCTATATTATTTAAAGTACAGACAGTTCCCAAAAGAGAATAAAAATGAATCTTTTTATATGACTCTTTAATTACCTAATTTTGAAATTTAGTTGCTTTTTTTCCAGATATTTTTTGAAAAGGACACACCAGGAAGTGCTCAGGCTTATACTTGATGCTGCTCAGGGATCACTGCTGGCCAAGTTCTGGGGCCATAAGGGAAGACAAAGACTGAACTTTGGTCAGCTGAGAGCAAGCCAAGTACCCTACACTGTGTTTTTTTTTTTTTTTTTTTTTTTTTTTTTTGGTTTTTGGTTCACACCTGGTGACGCTCAGGGGTTACTCCTGGCTATGCGCTCAGAAGTCACTCCTGGCAGGCATGGGGGACCATATGGGTAACCGGGGGATCGAACCATGGACCGTCCTAGGTTAGCGCAGGCACCTTACCTCCAGCGCCATCTCCCGGCCTCCCTACATACTGTTGTATTGCTACAGATCACACTCTGAGATTTAAAATGTCATTTTTACTTAGTTTTTAAATATTACTTTAAAACATGTATTTCAGAAAAGAGTTTGAGACAAGAAAAAATATGAACTCATTAGTAAAATTTGAATCAGAAAGACCTGTCTTAATGATTCTGTTAGACCCCTTGCTACAATAATTCTAACAATTTACTTGAAATATGTGTAAGATTGGACTTAACCCACCATAACAGAGAGTAGTATGGATAGAACTTTACAAATCTACCAGGCTATTAATTCTGTTTTTGAATAGCTACATTATATATTTGAACAGGCAATTTACACTCTACCTATTTCTGCATTGCATTAGAAACAAAACAGGAGGTATAGATTTACTTTTTTAAATTTTCAAGAGAAAAAAAAGACTATTCCATAAAATATTTCATTTTAAATGTTCTCTTTCAGATTTTCTCTGATGCATGTGCTTTTTTTTTTTTCAACTAGGGTAAGATTGAAACAATTATTGAGTTATTATTATAAGAATAACAGCATCAAATCTATTTCTAGGGCAAGGAAAATCTCTGGGAAAAATTTTACTTCATTACCCCAAATTGAATATTACTTTAATTGTATAAGGTTGAATTGAGAAAGAGAATTATTTTTGCCTAAGACATAAAAGACTCATTAAAAATTTTAATGTGTAACTAGTTCACTTGAGCCATTATTTCAAATAATTAACAGTTTTGAATTCTTGGAATATAATGTTTTGATGATGTGCTAATAAAACTAATTGTATAATAATGTTATTGCAGTGCTATGTCATACTTGGTGATATGATACATGCACATCAAATTCTCATCGCACTAAGCCAAATAAATATCACAGTCAGTTTAAGGAGGTTAATTTGAAGATCACATAGAGAAATTACCATTATTTCCGACAAAGTTGTATTGACTTAATTAGTTCAAGTATTTTATTAAAAGAGTTCTAATGGAATAGCTGTATTAAATAAATTTGGAGTGAGAATAAAAGTGAAAATGGAAGAAAAGACAATAAAAATCCCTATATGTTTATAGATTTGATTCATAATTATGATGTAAATTGTAGGACTACAGTTTTAAATTATAAAGGTTTAATTGATGTGAAAAATAGTTACTTAAAGGCAAATAAATATAAAAATTTCTTATAAATATTCAGGTACAAAATCCTTAACAGTGGATATGGTATTTATTTGCCTTGTATTAAAATGCTCAGGTTTAATCCGTGGCATCCCATAAGATCCTCCAAGCAGCACTAGGAGTGATTCCTGAGTGCAGAGCAAAGATTAAGCTCAAGGAGCACTGTGAAGTATGTCAAGATAGAGAGAAAGATAGTGTGTAAGTCGAAACTTTTAAAACTTTCATAATGTTTAAAGTAGAATAGTATTCATAACATAAAATAGACTTGCCCTTCAAGCCCATGTTCTCCCTTGAACACATATCTCACTTCTTATTTTTATGTTCCTTTACTTGCTTATTTTCACTCTGGAGATGCTTGTATTCTCTCTAATCAGGTACTTCTTTGTATCTTTCACATATGTATAAGTAACTTTTAATTAAGAATTGTCTTGCAGGGCCGGAGCAGTGGTGCAGCGGTAGGAAGTTTGCCTTGCAAGCTGCTGACCTAGGATGGACCACGGGTCAATCCCCCGGCATCCCATTTGATACTCCAACTAGGAGCAATTTCTGAGCACAGAGCCAGAAATAAACCCTGAGCATCACCAGGTGTGACCCATTTAAAAAAATGTCTTGCTTCATAAAAGAACAAAAAAAAAAATGCAAGTGAAGTAAACCACTTTCCAAGAAGCAGGCAAGAGAAGTTGGTTGGAGGGGAAAGGACATAAAGGACTGGGAGAGGGAAACTGTTGTGGGAAATAAGCACTGGTGAAGGTTATTGTTCATTGGATGACTGTAGCTCAATTATGAACAACTTTATCTGTGGGGAATAAAAAGCAATGTAATATGAACAACCTTGTGTATAAATAAAAATTTTAATTTAAAAAACAATTTAGGGGGCCGGGCGGTGGTGCTGGAGCTAAGGTGCCTGCGCTAACCTAGGACAGACCGCGATTCGATCCACCGGTTCCCCATATGGTCCCCCGTGCCTGCCAGGAGCGACTTCTGAGCGAATAGCCCGGAGTAACCCCTGAGCGTCACCGGGTGTGGCCCAAAAACCAAAAAAAAAAAAAAAAAAACAAAAAAAAAAAACAATTTAACTTCCAATGACATGGAAACAGAAGTATTATAGTCAACTATGTAATATGTGGTCTTTAAATAAAACAATTTATATTTATAAAAAAGAAAGGAAAAGGAAGTAAAACTTAGTAATGGTAAACAAATTTAACTCGCTATTTTCAAAATATTGACTTCTAATTATAAATCACAATATATATATATATATATATATATATATTTAGGTCTGCTGCATTAATGTGGCAAAAGTAACTCTATCCTAATTTTTTTAAGTGTGAAGAAGAAAGTATTTTTTCCATCCTCATCACAAGTACAAAAACAAACCAGAAAAGAGTTACTGTTTCTTGGAGTCATCAGAAAATTGATGTCATTGACAAATTACCACTCTGAAAAACAAGAGAATTGGGTAAATTGAATAAAAGCTTAATGTGATCATAAACCTCAGAGCTATTGATTTCTTGAGATATTTAAAGAACAATTAGTAAACTTCTGAGGATTCAGTGTGAATTGAAATTACAATTACCAGAACTCTTCCTTTATATGAGGTTTTTTTTTGTGTGTTGCTTGTTTTGTTTGTTTTGGGGCCACAATTGGTGATATTCAGGGGTTAATCCTGGCTCTGTGCTTAGAAATCACTCCTGACTTAGGGGACTATATGGGAGGTTGGGTGATTGAACTACAGTGCGAATTAGGTTAGCACGTGGAAGGCAAACTCCATATCTCTTGTGCCACCACTCTGGCAACATCCTTTGTGAGTTTACTACTCAGTAGTCCTATCAGATTGTTACAACTAAAGTCAAAGAAAAATGTCCTTCTTCCTGAGATCAATGGGACAAGAAGTGAACTGTTTAATATACTAAGAAATCAATTAGTAATTTTCTCACATTGAAATAAGTAAAATACTGTCCAGAATATCATTTCCCTATCACAGTAATGAATGGTGTTTCTGATAATTAGCACAATGGAGCTGAGAGAAACACAAATGTTTAGATGCTTGCCTTGCATGGAGTTGACCTCAGTTTCATCCACAGACATATGCTAGCCTCTCCTGAGCTGGACCAGGAGTGATCTGGTATAACAGAACCACAAAGAAGCCCTGTCCACAACTGGGTTTAGCCCAAAATGCAAATCCAAGCAAGCATACACAAAAGAGAACTAAATATATCTATATCTATGCAGATATGTTTTATAGCTACATGTTTTCAAGCCTTGATCAAAATAGGGTCTTGAATACCAATGTTTTCTATCTGACCAATGAGTGTTGTTTAACTTAATGCTATATGGTAATCAATGAAATGTGCCATTTAAGAGAAAGTCATTCATTAGATTGCTGGTTTCAAATAAAACTCTCCATTTTCTAGTTGGGTGACTTTGGTCACACTACTTCTTTGTGCTTTATTTTTCTCATTTATGCAATACAATGTTTAGAATTGCATTTCCATTGTAGGCTTCCTGTGTGCATTTAGTTAAGTTTAACTTTGTAAAGTACCTAAAAACAGTTTTTGTGGTGCATGAAAATGCCTAAATTTAGGTTTTTCTGCTGCTTCTGCTGCACTCATTGCTGTTGTTGTTGCCATTGCTATTTTAATCACAAGGATTAACAAGTTGATTTCTGCCATCAGAAATGTATTCTCACGCTCCTGACACCTCACCACAACAAATGATTATTTGTAGCTATTTTTGTAGTGAATATCTATTGCCAATAACATTTTACTATGGTAATACATACCCACACTACTTTGTGAGTCACTAAGATCTCATTAAGCAGAGTTTCGAAGTGTTTTTATCCACAAATGTATGCAAATATTATTTATACTCAGTGCTGAATTTAACCCATAATGACTGACACAGCACATCATTCATCATATTTTTCCAAGTAGCATAGCATAGGTCTATTGTCAACTTTATGACAAGGATGCAGAGTAGCTATGCTTCCTCTGGGAGATTTGCTGTGACTACTTAAACTCCTTGCATATAGAATCCTTGGGCTTTCTCAGGAAAAGAATAACAAAAAAAAATTTAACTATTATATCCCCTACTTACTGCTATATCTTTATGTCCCTGTAAATCTCAATTTGGTCTAAGTCCATCATTAATCTTTATCTTATCAACTCAAGAAGAAAATTAAAGTCAACTAGAAAGATGAGTGGTATTAAAGCAATGCAGAACAGCATGTCCAAGAATGCTTGCAACTACTCCATATACTGCATCTAACTATATATAGCCTCTTATTTGCAAAGATTGGGAAATTTTAACTCTTTTTTAACAAGAGGGGTACAGAAGTCCTGTCTGCAGTACTAAATATGTCCTGCTTATAGTGTGTCACAGCTATTAATTCTGCTACTGATTATAACATGTCACCACAGACCAGACAAAAATAAATGATCATGATTATTTGGTATCTCTTGATGATGTGTTATCCATGGAGGCAAGTTTTTAAATATGTGTAGTTTTGTGTCAAATATATTCTTATTTATATGTTTATAACACTTAAACATGAAAACATAGTTCCCACAGCATAGTAAGTAGAGAATATATGGCCAGAGGTTGGAGAGATAGTACAGCAGACAAAGTGCTTGCCTGCGAGTGGTAGAGTATAGTTTAATCCCTCTTGCCACATATAATTCATTGAGTCACCCAGGAGTGATAGGGAGAGAGAACATAGAATCAGAAACTAAGATCTGAGCACTGCTGGGTGTGGCCCAAACAGAACAAAAAAGTTAAAGTAAATATATGATGAACTGAATTTGGCTTATAGACCATACTTTGATCCCTCTTTGCAAGAATCAAAATATTTTTTAGATTAAACATTCTTATCATCTAAGCCTTGATGGTAAGAGCAGTTAGTATTGAAGTATAATTATAATATCAATTTATCATTTATTGTTATTCATTTAGGAATATTTGACTTAATAATCATAGATCATAATTTCACAATTACATTTACTACCTTCATAATTTTAAGTGAAAACATAATCCCTGAAGATCTATTTCTGAAATTAGAGTATATAACACATGGTTTCAATCAGTAGTACTAATCTATCAAAACTACTATAATGTATCAGAGCTATATGAGGAGAAATCTAGAAGTCAAGAATTCAAGTTATATCACTAAGAGTTGACTTAGCAAATGATTTCAAGCTACAATAGGATTATAAAACATAGGGTTGGAGCCAAAGATAGTGTGGAAGGTAAGGTGCTTGTCTTGCACACAACCAACCTGGTTCATTT
The DNA here is from genome assembly GCA_004027635.1 of Crocidura indochinensis. NCBI lineage: Eukaryota > Metazoa > Chordata > Mammalia > Eulipotyphla > Soricidae > Crocidura > Crocidura indochinensis. The sequence goes on along the minus strand of PVKC010009689.1, from coordinate 13,240 downwards.
TCTAAGCCCACCAGGATAGATTCCTGAGTCCAGAGCCAGGTATGACCCAAACGAAACAAAACAAACATTGGGAAACTGACATTCAGAAATTTATGCTCAGTAAGTAAAAAGATTTGTACACTATATTCCCACATTGATAGTCCTTAACAAGAATGCATCACTAGCTTAGAGAATATTAAATTTAATTAATTATAGAATTTTTCTCTTACTATGATGAACTATAAAAACCATATATTTCACTTTTTCTAAACTGCTCGTGTAATAGAATATGAAATGAAATAAAGGGGCAAAACAATAAAAGTCATAAGTATTTTATTTCCAATAATTATACTGTAGAAATTCTATAGTAGAACAACTATGATTCTTAAAAGCTAGTGTTTTTTATTCTACATTTTGCTCTAATGCTGTTTTTCCCTATTAAAGTACTTTACAGCTGAATAAGTGCAACATGTTTCTGTTTCTAATTTCTCTATTCCAGAGATAGTTCATATAATGGTAAAAAAAATTTTCACACTGATTTATTTTTCTTAATGTGCAACAATCTTTTTTGTCACCAGCTTGTCTATATTCATTCATTTTATTTTATTGGCATCTATTAAATTCCAAAAGGGACATCAGAAAAGTCAGATGTTCAAGAAAAACATTTGTTTCTACTTAGTGCCATCATAGAACATACACACGTGTTAGTCATGATTACATCTTAAAATTGGTTCATAGAAGTGCCAGAGATATAATACAAGTTAATACAAACAGTGTTTGCCTTTGCATGTGGCCAACCCTGATTTTATCCTTGGCAAATGCAATTGCAAAGCCCACTAGGAGTGATCTCTGAGCACATAACTAAGAATAAGCCTTGAGTACTGCTTAGTGCCTCTTCCTCTTACACACACACACACACACACACACACACACACACACACACACACACACACACACAAACACACAATAGTTCATTGAATACAACTTAAAAGTTCTCATCAGAAATACTAAAACAATTTTATTTCAGATTGAAAGCATATTATCTTAAATAACAGAGTAATTTAAATTCCTATAATGGTAAAATAAAAACACCAGCTAGAAAGATAATAATAAGGATTAAAGGGATTGCCTTGCACTGAACTCAACTGAACTCACTTCAATTCCCAGGACCACAGCCTTGCTAGAAAAGAACCCTGAGTGTAGAGCAAAGAGAAAGCCTTTAGCACCTGTGATTGTAGCCCAATCCCAAACCCTACAAAATAGAATATATGTACTCAGGTAAAATTAATTATGCAATTTATAAAAACAAGTGTTGGGAAATAGCTTTTAATTTTTCTCTTAATTGATTTAGAAAACAATTGAATGTCTATAGGGTGTTGTTAGCCTATAAAACATAAATGCAATATACTTGTAATATGTTTTTCAATAACAGCATGAATGTAGTAGATTATTACAGTGGAATATTGGGAATGTAAATTGAAAAAGATTACCGTAATAATTATAGCAGTATGCAATTCATTTTGTAATATCAATAGTCTATATACATTACAATAGTCAAACAAAAAAAGCATAGAACATCCCGTCATCTCATATGGTCCCTCAAGAATGCCAGGGAGCATCTTCTGAGTGTGGGGCCAGGAGTAACCCCTGAGTGTCACTGGGTGAGACCCAAAAACCACAATATATATATATATATATATATATATATATATATATATATATATATATATATATATATATATATATATATATAAAAGCAATTCATTTTTTATTTGAACTAGAGGAAAGAATGATGAAAAACTTACAACAGTGAAAATAAATAAAAATACATTCCATACTTCTGGACTAGAAAACTTAATATTAATATGACAATAGAATCCAAATTAATAAATAAATATAATGCAATAATAGAATCCAACTGATTTCCTTGTAGAAACTGACATTTTATAATAAAACAATGCTTATTTTTCTACAACACTAGTAACAGAGCACAATGCATTAACTCATAATTAGTTCATACAATTTCATAAAAAAGCTTTAGCCAATTTGAGAAGATATTCTGCATTTATTTTATTTTAAAGCAGAAAAACAAAATAGAAATTATAAACTTTTAAAGATCAATAAAATCAGACCTAAATCTGTCTTATTCAAAAAAAGAAACATATTAGACTCAATTCTTTTTCATATTTTTTAATACACAATGTTGAGGTCTCTCCAAATAGGCCAAGAGTATACAATATGTTGTATGTTGGTCAAAGAACCAAGAATAGACAGAATGTTGATATACACACAAATATACATAAATTAACTCAGGCCAATCAATGATCTAAATATAAAACTTAAAGTTCACTAGATAAACTATATCAGAGATAATCTTGAGTTTTTGTGAGTGTTAAGAAACAATGCCAAGCTTTTTGATACAATAAAAATACCAAATACATAGGTATTATAGCAAAGGCAAACAGATAGATAAAAGATACTTTAGGTTTTACTCTACAAATTCATGCTCTTCCTTAAACACATATCTTGCTTTGCTTGTTTCTTTGCTTGTTGCTTCCACTCTGGAGAAGCCCAGGATCTTTCCTGAACATGTATTTCCCTTCTTTCTCACCTTTCACAATATTCATAGTTGATTTTCAAATATACAATGAGTCAGGGCCCTTCCCACCACCATTGTCAACCTCCCTTCACCACTGGATTCAAATTGCAGCCTAGACTACACGCTTTGCCTCTGACTTGATAGTATAATAGGCCCCTTTAAGTTTAAATTGTTAAAGTGTAGGTCTCTTGATTCTATTATCATTGACTTTGACTTGGATATTTATTTCTTACATTTTTAAGCAAATTTTGTTGAATAAAAACTACCTTGCTACAAAAATATAAAGAAAGATAATGTAAACTTCATTAAAATTAAAAATTCTAAAACCTCATAATTATAATCAACCAGTAGAAAGATATTTCCTAACATGAGAAAAAAATTATTCCAGTCATATATTGGTTATGTAGCTGTATACAGAATTTATGCAAGGAGGAAAGAACCAACAGGACCATTGATCACCAGCTGTTCAAGTAGCAAATATGGTGCTTCTGAACTCTCTTGATGTTGATTCCACATACAAAGCAAATGTTCTGCCCTGCATGTGCAGCACATGCTAGCCCTTTAGAGAGCTTATTTTTCTATTAAAATTAAAATTGCTTGTGTTGTTTTGGCATGAAACTCAGACTTCATAAAAGCAAGGCACGTGAGAAACATCTCTAGACCCAGGACCTATTTTTAAAGTGCTGTCAATGCTACAATAAAGCACAAAATTATTTTAACAATGAAAAAGAAGATATGAATAGAAATTCAAGGAAGAAAGGAAGGAACCTATTTTATTTATTGATTAAAACCATTTGGAGCTCTTTTTTTTTTTAATCAGTGTGGGCCAGAGTAAGATTATATGTATGTTTTTGAAATCACGGTGGGTTAGAATAAGATTATACATATGTCTCCAGGTTTGGTCCTAGAAATGCCAAAGATAAACTAAATCTTGTAGAAGATGATTATGACTAGGGTTCTAGTTGGACAACCTAGATAAATGACATCTAACACAACTAGAAGAATGCCTTTGAAGAAAACCACTGTTTATTTTATTTTACCTCTTGACACTAAATAAATTTAAAAATGTGTCTTCATTTTTCTAAGAAACAATGAATGGTTGAACAAATAGAGGTTCGAATTTTTTATGGGTGGGGCAGGATATTACAGTGAGTGGCTTGCTTGCCATTCACATAAGCCACTCAGGATCACCCAGACTTACAATATGGCCTACAGAATAATTCCTGAATACAGCACAAGAAGAACCCCTAATTTCTCTGTAGGGTCCTAAATCAAAAAAACAACATCTTTTATGGAAAAAAGAAAGACAGAAACAGCAATGAATATAAAAGAAAAAAACTTACTGAAATGACCAATCTTATGTGAAATCATGGCATTGCCACATTGCAGACACAGAAAGCTTTTAGAATATAATCCTAAAATCCAATTACAGTGATTAGCAACTCTCCTGTGATTAATTTCAATTGACAATGTCACATTTTATGGTAGCAGATATTGTCAATTATCTTATACTCTTCATCAAGAATGGACCATCAGTGGGCGTTATTTAAAGCTTAAAAGAGTTGAACTAACTCTATAGTAAATCATTTGATATTAAGACTCTGAATATTGACTACTGTCAACATTGAACAAAGTGAAAAACCAACAAAGACACTTAGTCTACATTTTATAACTTCCCAAGCCAATTTGTCTGAAATTTCTATTAGCCTTGCTCCATCCTTTTTGTGGAGTTAAATGATAAACTGATAGTTTGAATGCAGACTGCCATACTTGCCATCTCAAGTGAATTTCACTAATTTAAGAAACAAAGTTAAGTGTAAAAGTTACTACAAATAAAGTTGGTACCATCTAAGAAACTAGATAACATAATTGACACTTTGTTTACTTATTTAGCAACCTCAGAATATTATAGGAGGACATGAAACTAAGAGTAACCATAGATAGGCAAAATAATCTTAGTGAAAATGAAGCAAAGTAATATTCCAAGACAAAACAGTCACATGAATATTGAGTAGAAATAAAAAATGATCAGACTTAAACACCAAATTCAAAGCCAACTACAACAGAATGGATACCCAATCTACAACAAGCTAGACACAGAAGGGACCACTTATACTAGCAGCCAGGAGGAAGACAAGGAGAGGTGGTGGTGGTGGCAAAAGAGGGTCGATATGGGATGCATGCTGGGAACAGGAGTGGAGGGAGGACAACAAGACAACATTGGTGGTGGGAATGCCCTTAATTCAGTGTCATTATGTACCTAAAATACTACTGTGAATGATTTGTAATCCACTTTGGTCAAAATAAAAATTATTAATAATAAAAAAAAAGAAAAACATTTGTACAGATACCACAGACCTCATCAGTGAAAAGCAATGTTTTATTGACAATTAAAATTGTTGGGAGCCAAAACTCTATTCTACTATTGAAATAGATATTCTGGGGGCCGAGTGGTGCGCTGGAGGTAAAGTGCCTGCGCTGACCTAGGACAGACCGCAGTTCGGGTTCGATCCCCCGGTTCCCCATATGGTCCCCCGTGCCTGCCAGGAGTGACTTCTGAGCGAATAACCAGGAGTACCCCTGAGTGTCACTGGGTGTGGCCCAAAAACCAAAAAAAATAGTTATTCTGTTTAAACTTTTGTTGTTGTTTTATAGTTTAAGAATATTTTTCTGAGGCCGATGCCTTGGCACAAGGGGTAAAGCCTCTGCCTTGCCTGCTCTAGCCTACGATGGACCACAGTTCGATCCTCCGAAGTCCCATATGGTCAGCAAAGCCAAGAGCGATTTCTGAGCAAATAGCCAAGAGTAACCCCTAAGCGTCACTGGGTGTAGCCCCAAAACAAAACCAAAACCAAAACAAAGCAAAAATAATATTTTTCTTATTTTTAAAGGGAAATCTTTACTACATTTATGTTGCCAACAAATAGCATTTTACAAAACACCAGAGATTATTTTCATGTATTTTGTGAAGGTCATTTGCCCAGGATTGCCTCCTGATACTGGAGCAAAGAATAATTAAAAAAATGTATTTTGACACTGTTTAGAGTAATGATTTGGGCCAGCCAATATTGCTATAACACTTCAACCACCAGATTGTCAGGATCACTCCTCCACTGTAACAGGTCCTCTCACTAGTGTTCCCCATAGTCAACTCAATAGGCAGAGTCTCAGTGCCCATAATTGTTGGCTATTTTTTATATTTTTACTGTATTTCTTTATGCCACAGTAAATAAAACATGAGAAATTTTGACAATCTACTTTAATGCTATAATTTTAGTAAGGGCATTCTCTCTGGGGAAAAACATAACCAGTCAGGAAATTCTCTAACTTACACATTCTCTCTCTCGTTTTTAAAGTAATAATGATCTCTTTATTTAATCACCATGGTTACAAAATTGTTCATATCTGAGTTTCAGTCATAGAATATACACCACACTTTATTAGAGCACTTTTCCAGCCACCAATGCCCCCAGTTTTCCTCTCTTCTATCCCCACTCCTGCCTGCCTCTGAAAGCATTTTGCTCTCTCCCTCCCCATGACCCCTGCTCTCTTTTTCACTCTTTGTATATCTGTTTCTCCCTCTCTTCCTCTCTCTCTATGTGTCTCTCTTTCTCACTCTCTCATCTTCTCTCTCTGTGTGTCTCACTCTCTCTCTCCTTTTTGATATTGTGGCTTGAACTATCATTGCATTTTGAATTTTTATTGGGGATTTTCCTTTGTACTAACACATCTTCAGGGAAGTTTAGAATACTTCAAACTGTTGAAAAATTACAACAGTATTTTAATATAAAAAATAAGTCAAAGACCTCAAATTCAAGTAGATGTAACAAGCATGATTGCTCTTGGAGTATATATTAAGATATTAAATGCATATATTAACTCCATATTTTATCCCTGTGTACAAAGATATCATTTTTATGTGCCTTTTTCCACATAGGAACTCATGAACTGAGTGCTTTGAAGTCTATTGAGACTGACCTAAGTTTGAATGCTTTTTCTTCTGCTTTGTTTAGTTTCATTACTTTTAAAATGCGGGGCAAATTGATTGCCTCTTGGTAAGTCTTCTGTCACAAAAAATTTATCTCCAACGAAGTTTTACAGTCAACTTATTGCATACAAATCCGTACAGAATAGTATTGGAATTGAAAGAGGCTATCAGTCATCCTCACAGAAATGTATTTTAGTTAGCTTGTACTTCAATAGAAGTAACACCAGGGTCCTTTGGAAGAATCAGTCTGATTAAGCTTCAGTTGAAGTGCACAACAGCGACCCTATCTGCTAGTGAAGGTCCATTATCAAAAATAAAGTTTCAGGGAAGTTGTTTGAGATTTGTTCTCCTTTATCAATCTTCACTGTGTCTCCGTCCATAAATTTACTGTGTTTCCTTTAATAATCTTTACACTGGGAGTCATCAGCAAGCCAGAATTTTTGTTTGTTTGGGCCATACCTGGTGACACTCAGAAGATACTCCTGGCTTTGTGCTCAGAAATCACTCTGGCTTGGGGGACAATATGGGACGCTGGGGGCTTGAACAGCAGTCCATCCTAGGTCAGCCGCGTGCAAAACAAATGCCCTATCACTGGGTCAAATATGGCCCCAAATATGGATTTTTTTATTTTAATTTAAATTTTTATTGTGACTGAAGTTCATTACACAGAATTATTTACGGTACATAGTGACAATGAATGAGGGGCATTCCCACCACCAATGTTGTCCTCTCTCCACTCCTGTTCCCAGCATGTCTCCCATATCTCCCTCTTCTACTCTCCTGCTCTCCCCAAATATGGATTTTTAAAAAAAAAATAAAGTTTCTAATAAATCTGTTCAGAGCTAAACATTTTCTTTTAGTTAAATTCTAGGACGTTCTGAGTTTTTCATTGTTAGTATAGTGGAAGAACACTAGCAGAACTTAAAGATTATGGAAGGCAAATGAACAAATTTGAACAAATAATATGAACAAATAATAAGATTTTATAAGAGTTAAGCCTCTAAGTTGAGAAATACTATGTATTTTCAGTAAGCAAAACCATAGCCCAATACTAGGAGGCATCTCACTTAAAGAACACTTTAAAATAAGGCGGTATTGATTTTGTAATGATTAGATTCAAGTGCTACTATAGTGAGGCAAGTGGATACATTTTTGCCACCATCGTACTTCAGTAATTGGTCACTGGTGATTCCGAGGAAGTCATCTTAAATCAAGGACTTCTCCAGCTTACTATACCAACAGACAGATCTATGATAATAAAAAATAGTTAAAGTTGATACTTGGATTGGAGATTTTTGAACTGCGTAGTATTGACTCTTTATAAAAATACTAAGAAAGAATTTGTGTTACTTGGGAAGGAATTTTTTACTTGATAATGTCCAAATGTGGTGACTTTAGAGAGGTTAGCTATTTCTTCCACAACCACTGGAATTAAGTGAACAATACTATCTGTATGGTTTGTAATCTCTCAGAAAGGAGCAAATAACCCTATTGATCAAATTATTTTCCAGGTAATTCCTTTTATATTGAAAATATTAAGCTTTGATTTGAAACTTCAGATCTTTGGAAGGCATTAAGATTAAATATATAAATTTAATCAATGTGCTCAACCCATCATTAGAGAAAATGATAGGTCACACACATAAGCTATGATAATTCTTTATCTTAATAAAAAGTAGAAAGTAAAATACTTTGATACAGGCATTGAACATAAGAACACTAAAGGTGTCAGAACATAGATCAATAACTATATATAGCATAAACTGTAGTTTTCATATTCTACCAGTGGTCCTCAAACAACGGCCCACGGGACACATATTGTATTTGTTCCCGTTTAGTTTCTTCACATCAAAATAAGATGTATGCAAAATAAGATGTTCATAATTTTTGTTTTTACTATAGTCTGGACCTCCAATGATCTGAGGGACAGTGAACTGGGCCCCTGTTTAAAAAGTTTGAGGACCCCTGTAATCTAACCCATAAAGAAGTATTGAATGAAAATTTTATGTCCCTGATATGTATAATCTATCAATATCTTACCTATACTGGCTTCTTGACTGAATAAGATTATTACACAAACATGTTTTAGGCATGTTGAGGTACTAAGGTTTCCAAATATTAACTTGTATTTGTCTTTAATTTTTAGTACTAGAGGATATTGTGAAAGTTTGCATAAAGTTATGTAAGGAATCAACCTGCAATTTTACGGGTTCACTCTTAATATTTATGCACATGTCTACAAAATTTTGGATCACAATAAATTTACCATTTGGTGGAGATGTTCTATTTTGACTTGATGTATATATGTAGACACTAAGTCAATACCTCAATAGCTTTGTCTGGTTTGGTCTAGGAATATAATTGGAGTTTTCAAAAAATTCTAAGGACATTTGATTTTTTTGGCTAAAATTTAAGTCCACTTTACATTCATTTTAAATTCATATAAATACCTGGATATTTGGTTCATCTGTATCTGGCAGCATCCAACATACCAAGTACTATCCTTATAACATTGCAATACATAGCCTAGAACAATTACAAGTGTGAAATATCCAGCACATTAAATGTGTAAACATAATAAAACTCCAAGCAAATGCAACCCTTAGAAAAGATTGCTAATAAAGTATGTGTGAGACCTCAAAGAAGTGTAACTGCACATAAATGTGTTGAACCCTGCTCATTGAGACAACAGTAAAAGAGATGACAAAGGAAAAAATGAAACAGTCTAAGGAGATGCTCAGGGGTCCAGGTTACAAGTCTTGCTTATGTTTGAATTCTGACACGACATGCCCCACCTCACAGTGGCTAGGGAGGAAGATTGTCTCTCCACTTCCCACTCTACCTTTTCCACCCAATTGCTGGCACTTGAAGTATATTTTCTATCTTAAGGAAGAATTTAATATTGAGCGTGGAGCTTTATACTCTCATGAAACTGTCTATATCCTTTTGTGAATTTCTCTCTTTTATAGTGAGGTTTTGGAAAGCTCTTTACAAGAATGAGACTAGGTTTAAAATCAAACATAAGGAGCTTGCTCTAATCTGAAGGAGGTTTAGCCTTAAAAGGCAATTGAGATAGGAGGGTTTCTTGTTGAGCAGAGAGGAAAAGGAAGTAGGCCTAAAGGAGTGAGAGAGGGGCTAAGAAAGAATAATCTCTTTTTATAACAGAGAAGAAAATAGTGGAATAAAAGCTGTTAGGTTTAAGCTGTGACTCCAGGAAATAAAGTAGAAAAAAATCAGTTTGCATTTTTCACAGACTTTATTAGACTAAGCTATAGAATATTTTACAGAAGTCATTCGAGAATGACTATCATTTGAAATCTTTCTTCTACAATAGTTTACAAAACATCAAACATTAGATATTTAGAATTGCATGTACATGGGATTTTTTGTTCAATTGCCCTTCTCAAATTAATCATTTTGTTTGTGTTGGCAGAGCTCAAAATACCCTGTAGAATTTTAAATTTCTTTAAAGAAAGTAAACAACTCAGAAAGACAAAAACATAATTGTAGTGCAAATACATAAAAAAATAAAGTCTGTTTTAAAAAATATATACTATCATGGAAAGGAACCTCCCAATGCCAAATATCCTGTGTGTGAATATCACACACTTATTCATATTTTAATTGTATAAAAGTTTCTTATTGAAGATAAGACATATTCATAGCTTTCTGAAGCTCAGGTTTCAATAGGTTCCATTCTGAAGCAAATTCTCTAAGGAAAAATTGGAAGAGGCAGAGGTAATGCCAAATAAGGTTTTGATCTATGTCTCAATATAAACATCCTTCATAAAATATCTGGTATTATTTTATGAATAATGGGAAAAATTTGGGAAAAAATTTTTGGGAAAATTTTCTTTGGGAAAAATTAAAGATTTATCAGGACTATATCTAATACTTCTGTAAGACCATGTTCTTATGAGCTGAGAACAAGCTCAAAAATGCTATACTTGGAATAAGGACAAAATTTCTGCAGAAAATATAAGAATTTCAAAACCAAACCCAGTTCTAAGAAAATGTATCTTAGAAAATGTATTCTAAGAAAATGTGTAGAAATTAAGTTAAATTAAGTAGGTAGCAACTGATAGAACTTTGAAATCAAAGAAAGTATATATCAGAGGCTAGAGAGATAGTACAAAAATAGGCTTGTAAAGGAAGATGCTGTTTAACTCTGTCGTTACCATTATCCCTACTCTCTCAAGGTACTTATAATACATAGGGTCTGAGTAGGGTATGGGTTGGCTCTTCTCAGATTATTACTGGTTTCTCTATTACTATTTCATCTATTATTTATACTGAAATGTACTGAAATGTACTGCCAAAGGGACTCCTACCTGACTCCATTATGTAGGCAGTATTGGATACTTCCAAAAACAAAGTCTTAAAAAATTACAAGTCTTCATTGAACTAACAGCAAGTAGAAAATAGGTCCTGATTTTAAAATAAACATTATTTTGATAACACCAGCATGACTGCTTGGCAACACCCTTCATTCACACTACATTGTATAAATATCATCATCACTGTTCTAATCATTGTGTGCCATTTTACTATCAGAGTTATTTCTATGGTGTCCTCTAAGTGACTAAGCAGATTGCATCTCCACTTCAGTAATGAACTATACTTTCACTGACCTTAAAGAATCTGACATTATTTTATATTTTTCAGAAAAAGCAAGGGTAAGTGCTTTATTTATGTGTAGGGAAGAAAGGGCAAAGACAATTCTCATATTGGCATTCTAAGTATAAAGAAAATTTGAGCTATTTTTTCAAAGGTACAGAATTTTAGTGGCAATAAGCCAGCAGTTTGGAAAATGGCCAAATCATATTTTCAAACTACCTCTCAGTGATTACATCTTCACCCTTTTTTACATTTTAGTGAATCATTTATTTTAAAAGTTGTCATTGGTTTAGAGAAAAAAACTGAGTGATACATTCTAAGCTTTCCTATATACTTTCTCACCTTTCTAAGATTCTCCTACCAACATCTTACAGAAACAATTTTCATTTGCTTAGTTGATGAGGCAATGAGAAAAAAAAATATATATATACAGATATATATATATATATATATATATATATATATTTCAGTTCAGTTGTGGTGGTGTTTTTGTTTTGTTTTGTTTTGTTTTTATAAGACCATACCCAGAAATACTCAGGGCTTATTTTTGGTTCTGTGATCTGGGGTTACTCTGGCAGTAACAAAGACAGAACCAGGGTCAGCCTCATGCAAGACAAGCAACTTTCCTGTCTCCTCCTTGGCCCAGGGTATAATGAGGAGAAGGAAATAAACTGAGTGGAGCAGGAGAAACACAAACGTGAAAGGATGGGGGCCAACTGCCAAGCACTCATAGGTGCATTGATGAAGACTGAAAAAAAAAAAAAGAACAGAACCAAATTTCTAAGCCAAAGTCAACAACATGGAATCAAGAGACTCATACTCTAACAACATAAACTTTACATGAGTTTGTTATATTAGCAGGCTGGGGGTGCAAAGGGTGGTGGTATGGGATACACTCTGGGAACTAAGTTGAAGGATGTGGACACTGATGATGAGATTGGTCCTAATTTATTATATGTCTAAAACCCAACTATGAAGAACTTTATAAATCACAATGATTTCAATAAAATAATTTTAAAATTCATTTTTAATTTATGTTATACATAAAAATAGAAACAGTTCCTAACTCATGATTATTAAAAAAACATACCTGAAGTTTCTTCTATGAATTTTACAGTTATTACATTTTTGGCTCTTGTAAAAAAAGATAGAATAAAATAAATTAAATTTGTATATTATGACAAGGTTCACACTGGTGTTGAAAATTCTTTGAGAGTTTACAATATAAAATATTTGTTATAGCATTACATAGAATTGTTTTATACTCAGATGTTACTATATCCTCATAAGAACCCCCTTTCACCCATAATCTATGTACATTATCCACAGTTATTCACAGCATTGTCTTTTGTAAAACATATATACTTAGAAACAGGATATATAGCCTTTTCATATAAGACTCTTTTGCTTATTAAGTGTTTATTCAAGTGTGTTGGTTTCTTCCATGACTTTTTACAGTTTGGATATTTAATTTCTTTCATTACTATAAAATTCCACTTTTTCTGGGCCAGAGTGATAGTGCAGAGATAGGGTGTCTGCCTTGACCCAGGACAGACCTGAGTTCAATCCCCAGTGTCCTATATGGTCCCCCAAGCCAAGAACCATTTCTGATCACATAACTGGAGTAATCCCTGAGCATCACCGGGTATAGCCTAAAAACAAAAACAAGAATAAAATCCATTTTTTTCTGTAAATATTATGGCTTATCTAGTCATTAATTGTAAGGTTTATTTGTTATTTCTGAGCTCTGGCAATTTTAAACAATAAAGCTATAAGTACTATGTAAAACATTGTTAGACGTAAATTTTGTTAATTTATGCAAATACCATTGACTATGATTTCTGGATCACATTGTATGAGTGTCTTTAGTTTAATAAGAAACTACTGGTTATCATTCAGATAGTTAACCATTTTTCATTCCAATTGCAATAAATGAGTTCTTGAAGCTTTACATTTTTATCAGCATTTGTTTTGTCAGTATGCAAAAAATAGCCCCTGGGGCCCGGGAGATAGCATGGAGGTAAGGGGTTTGCCTTTCATACAAAAGGTTATCCGTT